>JAVCKZ010113856.1:0-10131 GCA_034780755.1 Lepetodrilus elevatus | reverse complement strand
CAAGACCAAGGATGATAACTGCATTGCCACTCTACAGTCAGTGCATCCTATCAATATCGCGTCAGAAACGTAACTTTCGCGAACATTGATGCCGGGCCCCGGGGCGGGATTTGAACCTGGAACCTTTGGCTCCGAAGTCCAACACTCTACCACAGCGCTACATCCCGCCCCCTGGTCAGAACTGATTGGAAGTCAAATATTAGCCACCTGCTACAACTGGAAGTCTGGTTCCACAAACTACTTTTATCACTACAATAGGTTTAGTTAACCATATTCTCAAGTATTCTAGTCATAAGTAAAAGGTGCTTCATGCAATGGACTTACAAAGTAATAAGGTCGTGCTATCAATGTGCTTTCACGCATGGATTAGGTGCATTAAAAATGATTAAATTAGTTATGACATTGCTGTGACAGATTACCTTTGAAGAAACCCACTGCGCCTTCCTCCTGAGCGCCTTCTATTGGCTTCCTTACGATTCCCGTCACACCGTCAAACACACCCTGAAATAAATTAGCATAACAGCATGATCAGGTATTTAATGTGTGGACTGCAGAAGTTCGAGCTCCATACAGTTGAAAACACTATGTGGCAGCGAGGACTTTACGGATATTGAACATATTGCTTCGTTCAACAAGCTTTGTTTGGCACTGTTAATAAGTATTCGCAAGTTTTCTCGACCATTCAATTTTATTGAATGTAGCCCAGTATTTAATATACATTTATTCACTCATATCCAGTTTGTCAGCTTATAAAGAGGAGATAACCTGGAATATCTATAGCACAAAGTATTGCAGTAAAGCTGAGAAATCAATGCGAAAGAACAGACAGCTGCTCACCATGACCAGGCCCTTGCCTCCTCGTGCGAACCCCTCCCCAGCATTGGCCGGCCTCTTGTTGAGCTGCTCTCGCCGCTTCTTCTGGTAGTCGTCATCCAGAGTTAGGGCTGCTACTCCTTTGCCTATAGTGCCAGTGATCCTGGATACCGCACCCGCAGCTCCACCTGTGTGTCAGAACATATCATTGACATAGGAAATCTTTTGTTTTGAATTGGTGGTTAGAGCCACTTTCAAGATTCTTTCAACTACAGCTTGTCAGTTTAGGGTGGGAGGAAACCTGCAATATCCGTAGTGCTGACTGTTGCAGTAAACCTGTGAGCACTGGCTGGTACTGACAGACCAGGTATGACAATTTCATTGCCACTCTACAGACAGCGCATCCCGTCATGATGGGAGTCAGAAAAGAAATTGTTTGCAAACATTGCCTGGGCCTCAGCACAGGATTATTTGCAACAGGGGCTTTGGATCCAAAATTTACCATTCTACCTTTGAACTAACACACGCTTTAAATCATTATGAATAATAATAATAATAATTATTATTATTATTATTATTAAGGCTATGCACAATCCACCCACCAACAGCATGTCCAAACAGACTGCGGACTCCAAGAGCCAGTCCCTCTGCAAACTCCTCCGGGCCTTGGATCGCTCCCTGCAACAAACAGCACATTAGTTCTCTATGGAGGTCCACATACGCCAAATATCATTATATCATAAACCTCATATCAGTAATTTCAAAAACATTTTTGAAGTGTTGAAACATCCAATGTTTCTCAACACACATACATATCTGAGAGAAAACTGCCAAATATCAATCAATAATAAAACTTGGAAATATTGTCATATCTAATGTTTCTCAACACATATCTGAGGCAAAATCGGCAAAATATCATCAATAAATCATAAACTCTATTAGTACTTTGAGAAATTATTTTACATATTGAAGCGTTCATTTTTGCAGGACTTTTTAAAAGCTAAACTTGTGAATGTGGAGTGTGAGGACGACCAGGAGACAGCTGACCTGTGCAGGTTCGTAGAAGAGGTCAGTGGCGCCCTCTGTCAGGCCTCGCAGCAGTCCGAACGGATTTCCCAGCACGTCCAAACCCAGCACCAACACGTACAGCTGCTTGATAGCCTGTGATAAACAAGAATATGTATAGCAGCAATAGCCAGCACTGGACTACTACTACTACTTAATAATAATAATAATAATAATAAGTATACCTATGTGCATAATAGAAACATTTGCATGCTCAAAGCGCAATATAGATAAGGAGAATAAGGCAGATTATTTGTTGACCGAACAGATATGTTTTGAGTCATTTTCAGGCTTGGAGTATTTCTGAGTAGAGGGCTACAATAGCAGTGTTGTAAAATGTTTTAATACAATCTTGTTCCGGGGGAACTTTGTCAATTCAGTAGAATGAGTGGTAAAACAAATAACAATATGGGATATGTAGCTCAAAAATATATTTTAACACACTGTAACATTGATTGTGCTCAAATTGTATAAAGTGTAGTGGGTATTTTTATATTGGGTTTTAGACCCGTTATCAAGATGCTTTCACTTACATCATGGCTTGTGAAATACCTCCAAAAGAAATTGATGAGTTAATATTGTTGTTGCTATCCTATTGTGGGTATCCCTAGTGAGCCTCCATAGAGAGACCGTGAGCCTCCATAGAGAGACCGTGAGCCTCCATAGAGAGAGACCGCGAGGTCCGTGCATGAAGTCATGTGACCAGAGAAGCTGGATGTTAGAGTGTGTCTCTTGTCGTGTGTCGACAATAATGAACATACTACACTATCTCAAAATGAATAGTGCATCGATGATAAAGACTCCATGTCCTACCTGTCCGGTGTAGTGGTTAGTAATCTGTCCTGTCAGCTGGCTTTGGTTGTAGAACATGTTTGTCCTCTCAAAGTACCCTAACCTGCAATTGTCATAACAAAATTATATAGATAGACATGGAAATAAAAATATCCTCTATATATCATTTCTGAATACTGGCAATGCATACCATGAGATTAATATTCCAGAAAGTAACTGATTGAGTGCTGATCTATCTTTATCAGATAAACATCTGATCGTGACCAAAAATCGTGTACAAAAATATAATACAAATTATTTTAAAAACCCACTAAATATGAAGAGCACTGGGCTGTGTTCAGGAAACAATACAATTATCCAAATCATGGTAGTACTTTTTACTTTAACGTTTGAGCCCATAATGTTTGGGAGGAAATAGCAGGAAAACCCACAGCATGAAGGGAATGGACTGCACGCATGCACAAACCGATTTCCTGCTATTTTCCTACAAAATCGTTCATTGTAGAACAGTATCATAGTGTAATGCAGAGAACTGTATTGTGTCCTGAACACAGCCCTGGTCTAATTTGACCTGCACTCGTCATGTTTAGTGTGACCACTGGTGAAGTACGTGTCCTACTGACTTGAAGAGGACGTCCTGCACGTCGGTGAGGACCACGCCGACACTCTGCATGAAGACGTCGAGGACGTTGGAGTGGAGCTTGGCTGGCTTGTCCTTGTCACTGCCTCCTTGCAGCGAGAAACTCAGGTGGATCTGGAGAAACACAAGCTCAACGTCAGTAGGCTGGCGTGGACGAGAACACAAGCAGCTCCACAGCAAGGATCCACAGCAAGGATTGTCTGCCCACCCAGTACTACCTCCACCAGGGAAGGGTACGACTCCGAGCTATGTCCACTCCGTTATTACCCTTCCCATCATTGCCACCATTTATCTGGCAGGCAGATTTACCACCCTGACGGCAGAGTGAGTTGTCTCCCCTTACAGTTTTGTTATATTTTCAGTATTTATAAAGTTTAAGAATGAAAACTTTAAAGAACAAGGAAATTGAATCAGCTGCTCGAATGTCTAGGATGACCTGACCTACTAACATAGCGTGCTTACCTTGAGGGGCGAGAAGTGCATATAATCGTAGAAATTCTTCTGCTGCACAGCTAACGACAACCCAACCACTTTCATCAAGGAGACTTCTGTCTGTTTCATATCCTTCTCAAAGTTCTTTGTCTGCAAGCAATAAGCAATACTGAGAATAACGAAAACAAGCAAACCTGACTCGCTGCATTCAGCATCTTGTTGTAACATGGTTCTGAAACCGCTTCAAGGACAAAATGTGTAGAAATTAATTCTATTTTTTTTAAATTGTGACTTTCAAGATTCTTGCACTTTTATCATGGCTTGTCAGTTTTAGGACACGAAGAAACCCGTAACATCTGTAGCGCTGAATGTTGCAGTAAACCTGCGAGCACTGGCTGGTACTGACAGATCAAGGATGATTACTGCATATTGCTATTGTACAGATTACATTAGGATCATGTCAGACAGATACTTTCAGCGAACATTGATGCCAGGCTTCCTGTTGCCTAAGGCTCTGAAGTAAAACTGTTCTAGCATTGTACTACCACACACAACAGGGTATATAGAATCAGAAGAGTAAATAATGGCAAACATATTTCATCAAAATTCATCTCAATGTCGTTACACTGTTGTAAACTGTGACTGTCAGATGACAACGGCTTGAGTAGTTACAGAAGTTACAGGAGTTCTAGGAGTTCTAGGAGTTTTAGGAGTTACAGGAGATCTAGTTCTAGGAGTTCTAGGAGTTTTAGGAGTTCTAAGGAGTTACAGGAGATCTAGTTCTAGGAGTTCTAGGAGTTACAGGAGTTCTAGTTCTAGGAGTTTTAGGAGTTACAGGAGATCTAGTTCTAGGAGTTCTAGGAGTTACAGGAGTTCTAAGGAGTTACAGGAGATCTAGTTCTAGGAGTTCTAGGAGTTCTAAGGAGTTACAGGAGATCTAGTTCTAGGAGTTCTAAGAGTTCTAGGAGATCTAGGAGTTACAGGAGATCTAGGAGTTCTAGGAAGACCAGCTGACCTCCTGTTCCCGGGACTTGGGCTTGCCAGATGAGAAGAGTCCAATGATGGCGTTGAGGAAGCCTTGGTCCACCTGCACAGTGAACTCCTGGATCAGAACCTTGAAGTACCTGGCAAAATAACCAGAGAAAAGTCAGTCAGTGATTTCTTGTTTAACATCAATGGGAAAATCTTTCATCCATAGATGACGATTAATGATTTAATTATAATATTAATGATTTTAACATGATGCAGCATGAAAAACCTGCACACAAAAAGGCCTAGAAAGAGAAAATAGTCAAGAGAACAAAAAAAACCTGATGAAACTATCAGCAGCTGATAGCATTACGTTATCTGGGTCAGCTGGGTACAGTTGTAGCAACACTTGGTAGTAAGTAAATCTTTTGGGACCCGCTACAAGCCTAAGTCTAAGTCTACAGTTGTATCGCTAAGCTAGCGAACCACAGTAGATAAATGTACTGCATGCAATGGACTTGTACTTGACTTACAATCAATTGTAGCTACAACTGTTCTCAGCAACCAGGATCTGAAAATGTTGTTTTTGTTTCATTGAAATATGCCTGTTACTGGCGTTTTTAAATTCAAGGTGGTGACGATCTTGCTTACTTTATCTGTGTTAGAGCACAGTGTTCATGTGTCCTCTGCATCAAACTGATTTCTGCAAATGGTTTTGGAACTGAAATGAAAGTAAGAGACTTCTTATACATTGGTAATGTGGCACCATTGTATAGGAATGTATGTGGGGTAACTGAAAGATGAGTTCATAAAATATTCAAATAAAATGTAGTGTAATATACCTGGAGCATATTCCTTGGTTGTAAATAAATAATTTAACATGTGTAAAAACGTCAACACAACAGCATTCCTGGTGACTTTAACCAACTAGTAAATCCTATATTTAACAGCTGCTTCCAAAGACAGCAACCTCCTGTATATATCCCAGTGAGTGAGTGAATAATGTCGCTGCAGGAGTCTTCACCCATTTACGACGATGTATCTATCCCAGAGGAATAAGGCCCAATGTATTTATCCCAGAGGAATAAGGCCCAATGTATCTATCCCAGAGGAATAAGGCCCAATGTATCTATCCCAGAGGAATAAGGCCCAATGTATTTATCCCAGAGGAATAAGACCCAATGTATTTAGCCAAGTTATGCAATTTTTGATACAAGCATGAAACTTGGTATATGTCAGTGATGTAAATAAAAATGTAAATAAAAACTGGACATCCATCTGGATTTGACCTCTAATGATCTCTAAAACTAGGACTCACCACTCTCAGCCGCCACAGACTTGGGGGGAGGCACAGGCGCCAGAATCGTCGGGAATACAGCTGCCTTCAGCTGGCAGTCCATCTGCATCCGGTTGATCTTGGCATGCAGCTGCAGCTGGTGGGCCGAGCTCTTGTACTGCACCCAAATGCCGTCCACGAAGCTCCGGCGGATCTGGCGCTTGTTGGGCTTGAACATCATCATCTTGTCCTTGTAGTGTGTGAAGTCAACCTGCAACAGAGGTATCGTCACGTGATACCTGACACTGCCTGTACAAGAAGTATGGCAGAGAATCTAGGCACGGATTTTCTTGAAGCTCCCTAATCAAGCAGATGATTAAAGTGGCAAAATCACCATTGGATGCCTCAAAGCTCACAAACACAAGGATGAAACTGCTGGGACCCAAGATTGACCCCGGAGCCTTAAAAACACACGGAATGATCTTCATCCCTGCTAATAGGGTTAATATATATTCTATCTTTCACAATAAAATATGTCTATCTGCGAATCAGTCATTATTTAAAACAAAACACTGTTGTTTTTGGTACAGTACAATATTATAATGATAGATTTTGTTTTCGCTAAGTATGTTCCCCATACTTTAAACATAATACCATCAAACACAGCGTTCAGTAGATAAAGTAATGGGAGACTACTCACGTCAAACTTGTTCTCCAGATGCATCCTTCCATTGGGGTTCTTGCCGGTGGCGAGTTCGTTAAGGTATTTCTGGAAGGCCTGTTCCAGAACGAGGCTGTCCTTCATCTTGATGGCCTTGTACCGCTTTCTCTTCTCCTCCCAGATGATGCCCGAGCTACAACACAGGACGTCAGTAGTAATAATAATGGCTGTATACAAATCGTGAATTTATGAACCCATGGTTGACAAACGAGTGATGGAATTACCAATGGAACACCTCGTGGGTCACACGCGAGAGAGGTCAGGAGTTCACCCCGAGAGAGGTCAGGAGTTCACTCCCCAGTTACAGTACACACTACCACTAAACCCACATGTAAATGAGATTGGAGATTATCAGCCATTTCTGGGAAATAACAAGAAAGACCATTAACAACAAGTGAATTATCTTTAACAATAGATAGGAGATTTGATGACCTAAATCCCTGAAAATCTTGCTATTTTAAATGTAAAAGAAACATTGATATAAACATATTTCAAGCGAATATATTTTAATGTGACATTTTACAATATTTCCGTGCTCTCATTGTCATATCCATAGTACACTTTTATAATAGAGAACAGATATTATAATAATAACAACCACACCAACAATAATAATAATAATATGGATATTTATTGTGTAAAACTTTTCACCATTAAAGTATGATCATAATACTTTAAACGTGAATAAAAGCAAAAACAAATGGGAAGTTTACGAGATTTGCCAAAAATTATTTAGATCCAAATTCTAAGGCGGGACGGTTCCACTTGAGGGTGACATTGGGTGTGTACCTGGTTATTCCCAGGAAGGCCACCTCCGTCTGCTTGTAGTTGTCCACCAGAGACAAACCCAGGCCCTGGATACACAGGTTGACCTCCAGCTCAGGTCGCTCCAGCTCACCAGCCTGCAACACCAGCAGAACATCAGTACAACACCAGTAGAACATCAGTACAACACCAGTAGAACATCAGTACACCACCAGCAGAACATCAGTACAACACCAGCAGAACATCAGTACACCACCAGCAGAACATCAGTACAACACCAGCAGAACATCAGTACAACACAGCAGAACATCAGTACAACACAGCAGAACATCAGTACAACATCAGCAGAACATCAGTACAACACCAGCAGAACATCAGTACACCACCAGCAGAACATCAGTACACCACCAGCAGAACATCAGTACACCACCAGCAGTACCCATGACATAGGTTTTTGAAAAAATAATATTCTCATGTTCAGGAGCGTGAGGGAAATAGTTTGATGCAAACCCCATAGAAATCTATTCACTAATAAGCGAGATATTCAATTTTGAACACTAAATATTGAAAATACGATTCTGCCAAATAGTGCATCAGTACACAGCTCACAACACCAGCAGAACATCAGTACACAACACCAGCAGAACACAGCTCATACAACCACTGAGTTATATCAACACATCGGTGACTATATCACCTTGGATCTAGCAATTGACCATATAACTATGGCAGTATTTGATTCGCGATTCAATCAACCCAAAGGTGAAGCTTGACCAATAGCCAATAGAAAACCCTGTGAGGGCATGAGTATATACTCCACACTTTAGCAGGAGGAAATTTCTTGAGTGAGAGAGAGGCAACGAAACTACAGGTGCTTCTAAAATATATATATACTAGTAGTCTTTTTCTTTACATGTTGACAATATATTATGGGTAGGAAAGCAGAAAAAGTTGGTCAACTTAACAGAACTGATTGGATCTAGTAGAGAGACGATTAAATTAACCCTTTCCATGCTGTGTTTGTGCCTAATTCAGCAGAGAGGGAACATGTACCTCCACAGAATTCAATATGTAACTGATTTTATTTCAAGTTTGAGTGCGTACCTCTTGTGCGATGGTGGCGAGCGCCAGGTCTTGTGTGAACATGAGGTTTCTCTGCAGGCCCACCAGGAACGACACCCAGTACATCTTGGTGTCAGAGTCGAAAAAGAACTCCCCGATGCCATCCTGAGATACAAAACAAAAAATAAACACTTTCAAAGCTGCAGGTTAAAATATAGGAACAATTTTCCTTTCCCCTCAATGGAGTGCTCTAGTTCCTGGCTATTTAATCTGTTAATGTAATTAAATTCATTTGTAATTTATTTTATTTATTATGTTTAAAAAAATTCAATTGGGGTTTAGAGCCACTATCAAGATTATTTCACTTATGGCTTGTCAGTTTAGGACACGAGGAAACCCGCAACATCAATAGCGCTGAATGTTGCAGTAAACCTGCAAGCATTGGCTGGTACTGACAGTATTAATTGAATTATATTTCTGGATGTAAGTGGTCTCTACCATTCCTCATATAGAGCTCTCTGGTAGGCAATGACAGCATATATTTCTGCATTTTCTTATTTTCTTAATTTCATAATTTTACATTAAAAAAAAATAAGATTTCTACCTGTGACAGGTCATTCTTAATGTCCTTCTTGAGGCCGCAGGTGAAGATGAGCTCATTCTTTACCAGTGCGTCGTCCCACGTATACAACATGGTCATGTTTGGTTTCAGATTGTGGAATTTGTTCACGCCGCTGTCAGGGGAAGTAAGCCATTCAATACAATATGTGAAGACCTCGTCATGAACAACTCCTGGCCCAAAGGACCGGCAATAACAAAAATAAAACCCCTGGTCCTTCAGTGAATCTGTCGGTTAAGAACCTTTTTGAACACCGGTTTACATTAAGGCTATTGAAAACAAGATTGGCAGTTGTACCTCTGGGTGAAGGTGACGAGACACTTGTCGGTGTTGTTGACCAGCTGGACGGCGGCCATTCCGTGCTTGTACAGCTTCATAGTCATCATCATGGCGCTCTCCGTCACCTGACACTCCGTGTTGATGCCGCCGTACTGTAGGGCGCAATAATACACTTCATGACACACTGAACCATTAGATTTTATAGTAAATAGATTGACTTTATGTTTTACCAATGCGTTACTACCTGTATTAATACTCACCTTGTTGTCAAGCTTCATTAGCGTTGTATGTGCCTTGTTAAAGAGGAACAGCTGAGTCACTTCAGTCGTGTCCTTCACCTTGGCTTTCAACTTCATATGCTTTCCCGACAGCTCAGGCCAAAACGGAAGGCACTGAAAGAAGAAGTCGGACATATTGTCACAAATCCTGACACTGGAACAAGTCCGGCGTACCACTGCTGTACAACAACCAATCAAAACACGACAAAGATGTTAACTGTCTGGCCTGACCTGGCAAGTCCTTTGACCCCGCTGAACCGAAAAACGTGCTCGATTTTCCCAATTTCCACGTTCTGAGCGCGCCCACTTTGCCCCTTACGAGATACCGGCAAGCAACCGGCTGATATATACTACCGACAGAAAATAAGGGAACGCATAATGGTAACACTTTTAGTAAAGGCAAATTCAAAGTGCCACCGT
>JAVCKZ010113845.1:0-10131 GCA_034780755.1 Lepetodrilus elevatus | reverse complement strand
TTTCATTCCATGAAGTATTTACCGAGATAATCTACGAAATAGGGGGGTCAATGCATTTCATGCCAAACTATAGTTGGCAATAGTTGCTCAATTATATTATCAGTTTTATTTCTATGTGTACAGAGTATTGGAATCCAACTAATCTAAAGATAACACCTTTAACAGATACCGTTTACGGTAAGTTCGTGCCGTTGAATATATGTTTTATATGAATATTTTACAATGTTTTAATAGTGAAACGATAATTGTGCTATAACAGCATCGGTATGACTAACGAAAGATATAGACGGTGCCTTCATATGCCCATTTTAAACAGCATGCCATCAACAAAACAAATCTATGTAGTAGCGAAAACAAAAACTTCAGACCTCAAGATTACGAAACTTATTTTAGTACCATTTCATGCTCAACTCAAAGTTTTATTCACAAACCCTATATACAATTTGAGCTTGAGAATGAAATCTGGGCCTTTACTTCCTAATCTAGTGCATATCTATATACCGGAAGTTCTCGTCGTAATTTGAAGCAAATCTATTACAATAGATCAGATCGTATTTCTCGAGTACCGATATATAATATGTAGGCCAGGTACCCGTTGCAAGACGCTCTTGTAGTGCTACAATAGTTGTAACTGGGCTCCCGCCACAATAGAAAGCGTTGACCTTACAATAGGTGTAGCCTACAAGAGCGTCGTGCAACGGGCACCTGCTCAATACAGTTCAATGATACATAAATTTCACCAACGCTACTTATTAACACTTGGATCCAGGATAACCCTTTCATCTCGTGTCAACTGCAAGACCTTAACACTCCCATAAGTAGTGTTTAATACATGGAGATTGATACCACTTACGAATGGATTTACCCCACTACGAAGCCGTAACCCTCCCGTATGTAGTGTTGTACGCATGGCGATTGGGACCACTTACGAACAGATTTACGCTACTGCAAGACCCTAACCCGCCAGTAAGTAGTGTTTAATAGATGGCGATTGGAATTACTTACGAACGGATTTACGGTCTCGTAGTTGATACGAGAACTTAATGAACGAGTACGTTCCCAGGTCAGTTGCCCGAGATAATAATGGACCAAGCCAGCCAAGAGTTACCACTTCTACAACAATACGGCCATTGGTCTGCATACTGGATGGAAGAGCTCGATCAGAAGGATGATAGCCTGGACAGAAGCTCTCGTATCAACATAATACCATAGAGTTCTCTTAGAGACCAGGGACCCGTTCCACGGAACGGCCCTGGTCCACAGAGAGTCATCACTTGTTAAATAGTGATAACAAACGGTTGTTATGAGGAACTGGGCAGACACACAGCCGAACAAAATATCTGGTCTAGGATCCTAATAGAATCCCAACAGGATCCTGGCAGGACACTTTAACCTCGAGTGCCCTGCACATATCCTGGTGGGAGTTTGGTAGGATCCTGGAATAGTGCACTTAAATATGTTGTTGTTGTTGTTGCTGGACGCACTTTCACGAGGCTCTCGTAGCCACTATTGTCAGGACCCCGTTCCACGAAACAATTGTTGTCGTAACGTGCAGGATATAGTTTATCGAATCTCTTATATCCACTCTATGAGACCACAGCGCTCTCGTAAGTGCACGATCCCTACGCATAATAAGATATCGCTACGAGAGTCCTTATGGTCTCGTAGTAGATATGAGAGCTTTAAGAAACGCTACCCTAGAGTTACGGGCCCCAGACAATAGCGCACTCGTAGCGACCTCTTAAGTTATAATTACGATGCTCGTGAACTTACAGAGCGCTGTCGTCTCGCTGTGGATAAGAGAGCTTCGTGCAACGATATCGAGGACCAGGTTATCCACCAGGATCGAAGACTCGGAAGACAGTGTCGGGGAACTTAACGAGCGGGCGCCAGGTGTAATCTGTGTTGAGAAGGTCACCGTCTTGGTGAAGTCATCAGTTCAGGATAATACAGCCCCACATCAACACTGACATCTGTAGAACAGCGTACACTACCAGTGTGACTACCAGACTCATGTCGTAACCAAGTGTAGGAGAGCAGTAGATATACTTCAGAAAGCCAGAATTGCCAAGTCCTTCAACCTAGCCAGCACCAGTAGTGTAGTCCTTCAAGACTAGGTTTGATCATTAATAAATATAATAATTGGATTTTTGGAACTAGGTGCGCTATAAGTAGGTCAATATCTGAATGAATTTCTTTCTTTTTAAATTACCCAAGATAGTTCAGGCCCCGATATTACGAATCTTCTTTGAACACGAACTCATGCTCAACTCAAAGTTTGGTTCACAGATTGATATATAACATCAAAAATCTTTCTTAATTTTGGGATCATGAAAGGGTCGTACCTGTAATCCCGTTTTTTAATTATTGTTTTTATTTAAATTGGGGTTTATAGTTGCTTTCAAGGTTCTTTCATTTATATCACGACTTTAGGGCAGGAGGAAACCCGCAACATTCGTAAGACTGAATGGTGCTGTAAACCTGCGAGCATCGACTGGTACTAACAAGACCAAAGATGTGTATAGTAATCCTGGAGTAAATTGACATGTATACGTCATTTCCTGCTATAGGAAAAGCATGGCGCACGGGCAATTCGTGAATCTCAATACAGGGTTGTAAAGCCATAAACATAGTATAATTACATTGAACTGTAACCTTCTTACACCATTGCAAACAGGAACACGCATCCAAGACGGGTCGTCGATAATAATGAAATATTTAATTTAAGAAAATTCAATATTCTGACAAGATTCAAAGGTAGAATATCAACCATATCTGAATTGAATTCAAACAGAAGTATTTTTGTGTTTTTTCTTCCGCTCTAAACCTGCAGAGCCCCCTTAAACATGCTCGGAGTTGATTCAGAGGTGTTCTATAAATACTCGAGAGTTTCAATACTATTTTTGTATACCCAAGTTCATACTCAGACCTGTTCTTGAAGACCAGTGTATTCCTGAAATCGGATACTAGTATTTGCTCCCGTTCAGACGCAAGCTCGCCCTTTAGGGACCCCACTTCCGATATCGACCATCTCTTGTAATTCTGCCAAATTACGTCATCCAGAAAAAATACTCGTAACAAATCTAGAAATAATTCTATGGACTAAATTCTCGATTATACCTCCCACTGCTGAGTAATTCTATTTACGCGGTGGTGTAAAGCCCTACAAGAGGGCGAGGGAAACATGACAGCGATGTCCTTAAGAAGACGACCACGTCGCACTTACACGACTAACACCGTTGATTGGCACGACTATTAGCCTGGTATCTATAGGAGGCAGGGCTGGTATGCTCGTTATAAATACCACACTGTATCTCGCATGTCCGGCCCTCGTTGAAAAGAAAGCTGGTCATCTTAAAGAGTGATAAGATGTGGTGACGATCAATCGATGCGGAGATGAATGATGCCCCGGAGGTAGGTGAGGAGATGGACATCTTTTGACGCGGTGATTACGGCGTATTTCTGCGGGACGTGCGTATTCTAGGTAGGAGAGTCGTACACGTGTCTAGACAATTGGTTGTCAGTCGGTCGTCCGTCTGTGTGCTTCGGACCGGACGTGTTATCAACATCCGGTTCGGCGGACGACAATGAGGATGAAATCAATGGCGCAGGGAGAAAGAGAGAATTCGAAGGAAATAATAGAAAGAGGGACAACGAGAGAGAGGGGAGGGGATTTAAGAAGCGAGATGAACTGAGAAAGTGTGTGAGAAAGGGGTGGAGAGAGAGACGGGTGGAGAGAAAGAGGATGGAGAGAAAAAGAGAGAGAGAGAGAGAGAGAGAGAGCTTGACATAGACATAGATATATAGGGAAGATAGGAGAGCGAGAGAAAGAGAGAGAGTTGGGGAGAGTATTTAATAAGAGAGATGGACTGAGAAAGTGGGGGAGAGGGGTTGAGAGAGAGAGAAAAATCAAGAGAGCGCGTGCGCGCGTATGTGTGTGTGTTTCTATGTACAGGATTTCAATAGACGCATTTGAACATAGATAGGTGGGGGTTTAATCTAAATTGATTTTGTATTCCGAGTACAAGTTAAATGTCTGGAAAATCCAGACTTAATTAAAGCTTGGGTATTATCATACGTCACCTTAAGAATCATCAAATCAATTTACGGAGAGAGAAAAAACATGCTAACCATGGATTTTCCCTAATGTTCTAGTATGCTAATTTCGTATCCCATCTAAACACAGTCCAGCGTCGGAACTTACATATGAGGACTACATACGTGTATTTACTTGCTTATTTGGTGTAACATCCATATCCTTAATTTCGAAAATGGATATATTAAATTGAGCAGCTGCGAAATAAAACGTAGGAACATATCCGCGTGCCGAATACATTTATCTGTGGATAGTATTAACTGAGAGACTTAGTGGGCGTTTGGAGGTCGTGTAGGGGGGTTGGTCCTTTGAAATAACAGTCTGTGTGTCTATATGCGGGAGAACGCTTAATTACTGATTATGTTCTCAAACAAGAATTCCATTACCAGGAAGGATTGTTACAATTTGAAATGTCCAGGGCCCTCCTATACGAAACGGCATAACTCTAGAGAAATCCTTATAGGACACTCAGATACGAAATGGGGTAACGCTAAAGAAACCCTTATAGGACCCACCTATGCGAAACTCACGTAGGCTACAAAACGGCGTACAAAAACATAGAATACGCTCCAATACACATTAATCCTATAAAGTAACATTGGAACTTCCCTTAACACACTTGCCCCAACACACGACGTGTTGTCAATTCAAATCTAATTCACTCAAAAGCTGAACTTTCTCGCTAATCCGCCGCGTTTCTCTCCTTCAACAAACGGAAATCGTCTTGGTACATTGGTAAGACGTGTGTGTTATTGTATGGAATCGCATTAAGGCCTTTCCTCTTGTACCAATGCAATGGCCGACGCGAAGGATGAGGGTCTTGTGCTTGAGAGACGTATAGACACCGAGGTCTTCACGGTGAAGACATAATCAATGTTACTTAGGGTCTGCAGTACCGTACCCCAGCACGTGATAAAGGTTCCACGTCAGCAGACAGTGGGTTCTATGATGCAGAGGCTTTCGACGTTGTGACGTCATTGGACGTTTTTTTTATGTCCTAAAATCCCCCGACCCGAAAGGTCAACACGATTTATCTTCTTCTTTGCTATGACATCGCAGAAATTGGTTCGATTTGGACTTCGTGTAAAAGATAACAGCTTTGAACGGGCGGTGAAATAAAATACTCAAGCAGCTTATACTTTGGCTGGGGGGTGTTCTCGAAACGTTCGTACGATCTTCTTAACATAACAACGTACGTAAAATCTTCCTAGCCCTACTACTCTATTGGAAACTTTAAGATTGTCGTCGATCGTATTTCTAAGAATTCGAACATTTAGAGAATATGTAGGTCCCTATTCTCGAAACGCTCTTACGATCGTATGACAATCTTAAAGATTCCTATTGTATGGCTATGCAAATGTTACGCACACTCTTAGGCTAAGTAGATCGTAAGAAAGTTCGGCAAGTAGAGCCCCATTTTATACATGCATCTTTAAGATTGTCGTACGATCTTATTACTGGGAACGTTTTGAGAACATGCCCCTATTCTAAAAACACTCTTACGATCGTACGACAATTCTATGAAAATGTTGCGTAGGCTCTTAGGCTAAGACGATCGTAAGAAGGCTTGGCGAATAGGGACACCCCGTTAACCATCCTCAAAAACATTGCCTATTTAACGTCCTTCAGTAACTCGGCAATGGGGACGTATTTCAGAGTTTGGTGTTTAACCTTTCAGGTCGTTTTCTTCACTTTGCTATCTGAAACATGTGCTACAGATTGCCCAATAGTCAATAGGGTTGATTTCAATTGAAACACTTCCTAATGATGTAGAAACCTGGGTTTTTTTTCTAATCTAATTCGAAAAGATCCGCTGCAATCAGTAAAGTCTGAGACTAGCAAGGTATTTGCACAGTGCTCTATTACCATGATAGATCTAGAGAGGGGAGCAAGAAAATAGGCGAAAGCGGGAATTGAGGAAAAGAAAACGAAAGAGAGAGAGAGAAATGAATGAGAGGGAGAGGGAGGGATGGCGGGATGGAAAGATACCTATAGAGATAGAGAAAGAGAGAGAGAGAGAAAAATAGGGAAAGATGTAATGTGAGACGAGAGATGGGAAATAAGAGAGGGAGGGGAAGAGTAGAATGAGAGCCAAAGAGAGCCTATACTGGTAGAGAAATATAAATAGAGAAAGAGAACGAAAAAGAAAGAATGGGAGAGAGAAAAAAGAGAAATACACACACCACACACATACACACACACGCGCGCACACACACGCGCACACGCGCACGCGCACACGCACGCACGCACGCACGCGCACGCACACGCACACACACACACTCACGTTCCCTGCTTATCAGAAATGGTGTCATCAACTCTCAGAAAACCAATGTCAAAACGGCACACGATTGCGCTGCGAGTCGTGTTATATTAGGTGCAGACAAGCCAGCGGAAGACAGTTGACGATGATCTGGTCTTAAGGAGAGGTGTGTATGTGTGTCGCACTAATGGTCTCAGATAGGTGTTCAGATCGCGTCGCTCCCGGCCTAGGGAATGTATTGATTTGTCAGATTGTAGTTTACCGGCCAGTTTGGACATCGTCGCCTACTCTTGATACTGTCGAACCACGGCTGTGGAGCTATTTATGGTACATCTTTACACGAGACCACATTGAAGGCACTGGTGTCTATTTAAGCGGTTTGTGATATGTATGTGTGTATACTGAGCGATAAAAGAAACGTGACGTCTTAATAACGTGAACATTTAGTTATTTTGCGCCGAACCCACGCTCGAAAGCGAGCTCATAGCGTTACATTATTACCTCGGTTAATGGATCAATGTGTTCTCATGTACTTTCTCAACTTCCTGTCTACTATACTGTCATCTTCCTGTCTACTATACTGTCATCTTCCTGTCTACTACACTGTCATCTTCCAAAACGTACAGGATTCATCAACAGAACACCACGTGGTGTGTTCAGCGCTATTATTATTTGTCTCCTAATGCATTTCAGTTTAAATTTACAACATATCATTATTTAATAGGTATATAAGAATACTCACAACATCAACATATAATTTTAGTAACAATAATACCATTAGCTAAATTATGGTTTCGTTTATCGGCGTTTGCCCGGCCCCGGCCCCCACCCCTTCCATTCAAATACATATATTCCTAAATCCACCTCTGTTACAAATTACGGTTGATACAGATACTTTAACTGGGAACGACAACTCCACACAGATGTAAACAGGTTTATGCATTACAGTCCCCGTATGAGAGAACATCTGAGATTGAGCCTGGCTGTCATAAAACCACCTTAAAACCACAAATAAAACACCCAAGCAACCTTATTATGATTCCTGGGTTCCACTATCTCTCTCACTCTCTCTCACTCTCTCTCTCTCTCTCTCTGTCGGTGTCTTCTTTCACCCTCTCTCTCCCTCTCTCTATTCTTGCTCGCTCTCTCACTCTCACTTTCCCCATCCCCTTCCTCTCTCACACACACTACATCCTTCTCTTTCCCTCTCTCTCTCTCACTCTCTCTATATCTCTCTCCCTCTCTCTTCTCTCACACTCCATCGCTATATCCCTATCTCTCCTTCCCCTCCTCTCTCTCTCTCTCTCTCTTCTCTCACACTCCCTCTCTCGCTCCCTATATTCCCCCTCCCCTCCTCTGTCTCTCTCTCTTGAACCCAGCAATCACTATCCGGCTATTTATACGAAATTAGGTTAAACATTTCCTTTCTAGAAAATTGACACGATTTCGTGTTTAAATTACACGATATTATTGATTTCCCGAGAGTGGGTTCCTCACTCTTGGACTCAATTGTCGTCATCGTCATTCCTCAGTCCAGGTTTGCCATTCATAAATCATAATTACATTGGAACTTCAAGTATTGAACACCATTAGAACCGCAGTCGACAGTACTTGTACAATAGTCTAACTCAGGGACAGTCAGGGTAGTTCACAGTGGCTGCATCAGTAGGCTACCTATCCCCGAGATTACGAAATCTTCTGAGTACGATTTCATATTCAAGTTCACATTTTTTATAATGGGGATTTATGAACAAACGTTTCAGTTGAGCCACAGGCGATTGTCACAAATATTGGATTCGTAATAATATTATTCCGAATCCAATATTTGTGATAAGCGCCTGGGGTTGAGCATTAAATCGTTCTAAAAAGGTTTCGTAATCTTGGCGCCAGATATGAGTTCATGTTCAACTCAGTTTTGTTCCCAAATTCCCATATAAAATTTGAGCTTGAGCATGAATTCGTACCAAAGAAGTTTAGTAATCTCGGAGAATTTGATATTATATCTTCAAATTGAACAAACCCCGAGAAATGCAACAAGCAAAGAAATTACGAAAGCTAGACAGGAACCTAGCGATACGTCTTTAACCTTCTCCCTGCTGAATAAAATCAAAGTGTTCTATTTCTGCATGTGATCGGGCAACTTAAGTAGCCTTCAGCAGCGAGAGGGTTAAACAACGGTATGCTAGCGGGATAGGGTATGTTTTCTCGAAGCTCTCGTATTCACTATGAGACCATGGTACTCTCCTAAGTGCACGATCCCCATGTACTAGAGATAGCTACGAAAGTTATGGTATCGTAGTAGATATGAGAGCTTGAAGAAACGATACCCAGGGCTATCCTGTACGAAACGCCGGAACTCTAAGGGGGTATTCGAGTGATGAGATTAGCCAATGAGGGTATTCGTATCATGTTTCAGATTTACGATCAACGACTAACGTACAATAACGCATTGGTACATTCCAATACTGATACTAAATCTGATTACATGATAACATGAAAGCCTGAGCGCGAGCAACGTGTCAGCGGACGGAGGTAAATGAGGATGGAAAGACACCCACCCCCCCCCCCCCCCCTTTAGTCTTCAAACTCCTGGAGCTGTTTATTTCAATTCAAATGACACGTGGCCATCAGATGGTATTCGTGGTGGCTTTCGGTAGTGTCCGTGTGTACATCGGGGTTGTCCGGGTGTACATCGGGGTTTTCCGTTGGCGTATTTACAATGAACTCTGACCAACGAGTGACCAAAGGTTCCCATGCTACCTGACCAGTTAATCGTATTATCTGGCAGTGATATGACCATCCTTTACCGTACGTCGTATTATCGGTTAAGTGAAGATATGACCATCGTTGCCCATACGCCATACTATCTGGTTAGTGAAGATATCACCATCGTTACCCGTACACCATATCATCTGGTCAGTGTAGATATGGCCATCGTTACTCGTGCGCCGTACTATTCGGTCAGTGAACATATGACCACCGTTACCCGTACGTCTTCTTATCAAATCAGTTAAGATATATATAGATCAGCGTTACCCGTACATCGTTTTATCAAATCAGTTAAGATGTATGACCATCATTACCCGTACGCCGTAATATTCGGTCAGTGAAGATATGACCACCGTTGCCCGTACATCGTATTATCTGGTCAGTGAGAGGCCAACCAGTGGCCTCTATTGAGCAATTCTGACCACTGGCCAGCGACGGGCCATCGGGGGGCCGTATGTCGACGGACTGCGCTGACAGGGGCTACTTAAAACTTGTCACCCCGGGAGCGCATCTATTCATTAGAGGCCGTAACGCATCTACAGCCATTAGAACCCATTCTTGTGCTGGGATTCAGTTCTTGAGAGGTTCTTAAGTACATCATTATCCGGGAGGTGTGCGTAAACCCTGCGGAAAGGCGGCGCATTAGGACGCAATGCGTACTTATTATGTTTACTTGGTATAATGGATGAGGCGAAATCAACTGTGATTTGTATAGGAGTTTGTCGCTTTTGGTTCTATTGGTTTTCACAAATGCATGCACTCTGTCTCTCTTTGTCGTTCTAGATTTGTCGTTTTGTTGTTCTGGATCTGTATCTTTCTCGCTGTGGATATTCTCTAGAGCTATCTCGTTCTCACTATATCTAATTCGGTCTTGCTCTATATATGTGTCTTGCTCTCACTTAAGAGCTGATGCATTCTTTCCCGCTCAACTCAACTATTCTCTCTCTCTCTCTCTCTCTCTCTCTCTCTCTCTCTCTCTCTCTCTCTCTCTCTTTCAGTCTCTCTA
>JAVCKZ010113834.1:0-10132 GCA_034780755.1 Lepetodrilus elevatus | reverse complement strand
GCCAAAGGGGTAACCCCGCTGGCCAAGACCAGTAGGAGCATCTTTTCTTACACCCGGCTACACATATTTCAGTTGGTTCCCCATCAGTTATACAGTTAGAGCTATTACACTATTCTGATAACTATTCTGAGCAATGGGACCTTGTACAACATAGTGCTAGGTAGTGCTCCTTTCTAGCTGTTCTGTCTGTACTTTCTGTCAGAGACATGCAGAGTTACAAAGGAGCAACACTGCACAGTGTTCTCGGTGTCCGGGACATGTACCAGCGAAATATGTGCTTTCTCACTCCATTCTAAAGAACAGCAGACATGTGACAGAACATTAGAATGGAGCACGCCCCTACAGTGTGTCGTTTAGCTTGGCTGAACATCCTCTGTAGTGCTACATAGACTTCATAGTGAAATGTAGTGCAACCTGAAAGCAGATCTACCTCCCACACCATCACACCCACCTGTCTCTCCACCCATCCACACACACCTCCACACATCTCAACCCATCTGCAGACACCTCAACCCATCTGCAGACACCTCCGCTCATCCGGACACACCTCCACCCATCCACACACACCTCCGCTCATCCAGACACACCTCCACCCACACCTCTGCTCATCTGGACACACCTCCACCCATCCACACACACCTCGGCTCATCCACACACACCTCTACACACACCTGCACCCATCCACACCTCAACCCTT
Source organism: Lepetodrilus elevatus (assembly GCA_034780755.1). Taxonomy (NCBI): domain Eukaryota; kingdom Metazoa; phylum Mollusca; class Gastropoda; order Lepetellida; family Lepetodrilidae; genus Lepetodrilus; species Lepetodrilus elevatus. The sequence goes on along the minus strand of JAVCKZ010113834.1, from coordinate 9,435 downwards.
CTGCAGACACCTCCTCTCATCCACACACCTCCACCTATCCACGCATCCCACAGCACAGCAGATTCAAACTCACTCTCTGTGTCGCCATAGCTGATGCTGTTAACGCTGGTGTTGGTGCCGTCAACGACGATGGCTCTGTTCTCGGCCAGCTTCTCAATGGATGCTGCCAGGAGAGAGTCCGGGTTGTCTGTCTTGGACTTGTCCAGTCGCAGGCTCATTGTCGATATAACACTACCGATACTAAAACATACAAGCAATGGAAACCCATTATATGAGTGAAAGCATCTTGAAAGTGGCTTTAAACCATGAATAAAAATAAAGAAACAAAAATAAAATAAAAATGGAATTACTGTAAAACATGACAATTTAGTACATATAATTAGTTTTAGGTTAAATTAATTTTCTGATATTTAACATATTTAAACAAATATTTTTTCCCACTTTAAGATTACTAGTATTTAACTCATATGACGGCTTGTCAGAAAACAGGAAAACCTGCAATGCCTGTAGCACTTGACTGTAAAAATAACTACTGTATATTCTGAGGTGAATTCCAACAGACTGCCGCACTGTTGACCATATAGAAATATTGCTCTTTTCAAAATAAATGGAATATTACATTATTCTCCAATTAGATAGCGGCGAAGTACGGTAATCCCTACCTCAGTGTTCCAACAACGGTTGTCATGTGCGCCCCTCCTGAGATGAGTATGATGATAGCATCCACCTGCAGACCAATTAAATAAAATTGCAGTCACAATACATTTTCTATGTATAGATACATTTTTTGACAATATGAAACAATAGATATTCTTTTCATACTGTTTATTTGTTTCCTGTTCCAAGTTATTAGGGTAATTACTAATGGTGAACAAATCACCCAAGGCCAAGTGGGCTAAGTATCTAGATCATAAACTTACCCCTGCTGCTATGTCTAACTGTAGTTTTGTGTACAAGAAGGAAGTCGGGGCGTTGATTATTGCGTCCTTTTGGGCTTTCAGAATCAACGTTATCTTGAAACTCTGGATGTTGTCTAAAACAGAACATAATATAAAACTCACTGTAGACATACTTAATTACATAATTAGTAAGTTAAACAAATACAGTTTTCATTCGTTGAGAAAAATTTAATTTTCGAAATGAAAAAGAAATATGTAAAATGGATCATATGAAAATGAAAACATTCTTTAAAGATTAGTAGTAAAGGAAGGAGTAGATAGTGGGAATATTTCATAAAATTATATGTAACTAAAGATTTTGATGTTTGGATGAATACAAAACTCTATGAACATATCCACGATTTAGCCCACGTTGAGTAATATACTGTAAATCATGAAATTAATGTGTCACTAATTTAATGCGACCTCTAGATATTAGACGTAAATGCGACACCAATAAAATGCGAACGGCCATGTCTCCATTCATGTTTGTTCACCAGTCTTACCTTTAATGCGCATCAATTAAATGCGACAATTGCATTTTTCGCATTAATATTCTGCTAGCGTTAATTTCATGATTTACAGTAGTACTGTAATATTGCTGTAGAATGTAGATGTGTCGAATATGCCTGTGTTTAGAAGGCTAATCTTGCAAACAACTGCGCATTTCCATTGGCCCAAAGCCAGCCAATCATAAGCACACACATCTTAAGCAAATGTGTTAAGTTGAGAGGAAAGCAGTATTTACTTGTGCAGTTATTTCCTGTTCCGATATATCCGGCCGGACATGAGCAGGAGTAGGAAGGTACAGTGTTGTCGCACTTGAACGTGCACGTGTTCAGGGCTGTGGACAAGCACTCATTAACATCTGGAATGAGAAAATCAATAGACGATTTAATAACAATAACAATAACAATAACAATAATAATAATAATAACAATAATAATAACAATAATAATAACAACAATAATAATAACAATAATAATAATAATAATAACAATAATAATAACAATAATAATAATAACAATAATAATAATAATAATAGTAATGTATTTATAGAGCTCTCATGACCTATGTCTTTAATAGGACACAAATTAAAGCTACGGAACCCACAACGGCAAAGGAGGATGCACTAAAGAAGGTAAATATGTCAACAAACCATGACACAATAAAGGATGTGAAGAAATGTGGCAGAGGTCGACTCACCGACACATGTTTTGTTGACTTTCTCGTAACCCGTCTGGCAGTCACAGACGAAAGACCCGTTGATGTCACGACACACCTCGAGGTTCCCGGTGCAGACGGGTGTCGACGATGTCGTGCATTCATCGATGTTCGTCTGGCAGTTGACTCCCGTCCATCCCGCCTTGCACGTGCACTTCCCGGTCACTGCATCGCAGGAATCACTATTGGCCGTCACGCACGTACATTTCTTGGCACAGTTACCTCCCCATTGTGTGGAAATGCACGCTGTAATATGAAAATAAGTGGAAAAGTCAATAATAGGAAAAACTTACTTTTCGAGTACCCTAATTTTCCGTGTATAATACGCACTGTTCTATCTCCAAAAATTGACCTCTCACATGGGGCGTATGATTTTGTTTACAAATTCGTTTACAAAATTGGAATTGAGTGTAAAATCGTATTCGTACATCTTACATAACCGGATGTTAATGAGATTTATAAATATCATATTTACGAAAGACAACTAGCAGATTGGTGCTTTAATAAATTAACCCACAATAAATAAATTATTCTATACCAACATTGAGTCAGTGCATGTAGTTACATTGTATATATATGAATATCTGTTGATGTCTTGTATCTGTACCATGAGCAAAAAAAACCCCACATCAATAAAAACAAAATACAAAACAAAAACAACACAACACATTGAGTCGGGTAAAATACAATAAAACACAATGAATATCTTACGGTTGCAGATGTTGTTTGCCCGGGTATAGCCTATCACGCACGTGCATGCATATGACCCATCTCGTTCGTTGCATACACCGTTATTGCCACAGATGTTGGGAGTAACCGTGCATTCTTTGATATCTTCTGCACAATTGACTCCCTTCCAGCCTGACAGACAGGTACATGCTCCAGTGACGGCATCGCAGCTTGCCGAGGTTGCTGCGTTGCACGTACATGTATTAGCGCAGTTTGGTCCCCAGGTATTCAGCTGACAGACTGAAATGTCAATTTATTTCCGTCAGGAATTGGTCGCAGAACAACTCGTGTGACAAGCTAATGTCTTTGGGATGTAGTTAGGCACTGTAACTCAGCGTGACACACGATCTGCTATCTAACTATGTTGTAGCTCACCTCAACACGTGATCTGATTTTCAATACCATGTCAATATCCTATATCTCACCTTGATATGAGGTCTGCTATCAATGGGATGTAAATATGCTGTAGCTAGCTCACCTAGACATGTTATCTACTATCCCTACGTGCTCTGCTATCTCTACCATGTAAATACGTTGTAGCTCACCAGGTCATATGATCTACTATCCCTACGTGCTCTATCTCTGCCATGTAAATATGTTGTAGCTTAATTAGCTCACCTTGACAAGTAGTCTTGTCGGTGCCCAGTTTCTTGCCGTCAGGACACGAGCAGGTGAAGGATCCGGCTGGCGTGTTAACGCACGTGTCCGAGCACGGCTTACTTCCTCCTGTACACTCGTTGATATCTGGGGACGGGAGTGTACAAATACCATTATTTAGCCGTCACGTTGAAATTTCAAAGATAGTCGACACGGGATACACAGATTTAACATAGTGGTCTCGTTCCTTAGAATAATGGTTGTAACGAAAAGCTGCAACGCCGTTTTAAACCTATATGTATTGCAAGTTACGACTCACGTAGTGTTACAATCGTTTTGCGTAACGGCACCGTGAGAATGGCTAATATCAGACAGTGGTTGTTATCTTGTATAAAAAGACATGGCACATGCTATACATTTTTATCTAGTTTCGTTTTTATTTTTATTTTTTATTTTTAGTAACTGTTGTATACAACAGACTTACCGTCACAGGTTTTACCGTCATCATTCAGTGTGTAGCCAGTATTGCAGAAGCAGGTATCGGTGATGGCCTTTATATAACATCCCCCATTAATGGCATCACAGTCCGTTCTTGTACATGTCGTTGTGCCTTTAAAATAGGATGGGAGCATATATTAGAGCTTGTCAGTTTAGGTTAGGAGGAAATGTACGAGAACACCAGGGCTGCATTCAGGCTGCAATACATTTCTCTACATTACACTATTTCTACAAAGTTGGCTGAACGATTTCATACGATAATAACAGGAAATCGGGGTTGTGCATGTGTGCAGTCCATACCCTTCATACCCTACAAAACACTATGGGCTCAAAAGCCGAAGCAAAAAGTAGTGCTACGTAGTACTACCATGTGTTGGCTGTACGACTACTGTGGGACTTCGTAGAGAATTGTATTGTGTCCTGAACGCAGCCCAGAATTATTGCTTGTGCCATAAAGGTGAAAAGTAACAGGTCAAATGTCACAGGTCGTGTCACTCACCAGTAGTAGGAGTACAGGTCTCCCTCCCTATGGGGTCAAGGCTGAATCCAGGGAGACATTGACACGTGTAACTGCCCAGCGTGTTCCTACAAGTCTGCTCGCAAGTATTGGTTCCTTGGGCGCATTCATCAATGTCTGCAGATGAAAACATTACACGTGACTTACCGTAATTACTCTAATAATTCGAACAGGAGAAAATAATTAAATGTGTAGGTGTTCAAATTATTATGAAAATAGGAAAATTTAAAATGATCAGTGACTTACCGTAATTACTCTAATAATTAGAACAGGAGAAAATAATTAAATTTGTAGGTGTTCGAATTATTATGAAAATAGGAAAATTTAAAATGATCAGTGTTCATATAATTAGGGACAACCAAACTAAAATACAAAATATGGTCGTAAATGAAATGGTAAATAAATGGAGGATTGAATAAATAAAGCAGTGTTTTACCTGTACATGTTCCCTGGCCTTTGTTTAGGAAGCCAGCTCTGCAGGTACAGTAGTAGCTACCGTCGGTGTCTACGCAGTCGTGATCGCAGACGTTGTCTTCAGGTTTGGTACACTCGTTCACATCTGTGGAGGAGGAGAACAACATACTTAGTTACAAGATCATCTTAAAAAAAATTATCATTTGTCCTACAATATAATTTTTTTTTTTTAAATGGTCATACACAAAAACCCATAAAATTAACATTTGGATTTATTCGAATGTAGTTTATGCGGCAGAATATTTTCTCCATAACACTTTATTTACTGCAGTGCGGAAGTGACATATCATTCCAAGTTGCTTTGTCTTGAAGCAGTCACGCATACATACTCAAAAACAATTTATTATTATTTTTAAATGGTCATACAAAAAAAACCCCACATAAATCTAAAAAATATATATTTTATCATACAATAAAAAAACATACAAGTAATTGTAATTTGTTTTATTCGTCATACAATAAAAAACACCACATAAATCTAAAAAAGATCATTGTCATACAAAAAATCCCAACTAAAATATAATATCAAATCATTTGTCATACAGTAAAAACCATAAATCTAAAAAAGATCATAAACAAAACCAAAAAAAACCCATACAAATATAAAATCAAATCATTTGTCATACAACAAAAAACATAAATATAAAAAACAATAATTGTCATACAAAATAAATAAATAAATAAACTTGACAACTTACTGTTACATGTAGTTCCGTCGGTGGAGATGGCGTATCCGGTTCTACAATTGCAGCGGTGCGATCCAGGAAGATTTTCGCAGTCAGCATTGGTAGGACACGTGGCGGTCGCGCATTCGTCAATGTCCAGCGCACACTTGGTTCCTGTCCAGCCTGACTTGCATACACAGCCAGTGACCTTGTCGCACAACTCTGTGCCAAGGGCAGAGCACTCACACTGGGTGGCACAGTCCATGCCCCAGTGGCTGTTGTCGCATGCTGATGGGATAGAAGCAAGGTGAGATGGTAAGAGGTAAAGTATAATTGGAAAATATATTGTATAGCGCATGATAATATTTTAATACTGTAAGGCATGAAATTAATGCGAGCAGAATATTAATGCGAAAAATGCGACCGCTGTATTGTCACATTTAATTGCTGTGCATTAAAGGTAAGACTGGGGACAAAACATGAATGGAGACATGGCTGTTCGCATTTTATTGGTGTCACATTTACGTCTAAAATCTAGAGGTTGCATTAACTTAGTGACGCATTAATTTCGTGATTTCTTGAATTAATTGGCAACATTGGAATAGTTACCGCATATCATATGCTAACATTGGCATATACACTGTATATCACATTGTAACATTGCCTACACCAGTTAGTGTATGGTAACATTGGTATATTATTAGTTACCAGCATGATTTCCGGGTTGTATGGGTTTATACAAGCAAAAACGTGAGTGTAACTTTCAGATGGACAGACATATTTTTCGAACACTGCTGACAATGTCAGCTTAATTTAACCCCTCTCCCTGGTGAATTATGCATTGGGCATCTCTGGTTGCCTCCAACATGGAGAGGGTTAATGGCGTGAGGAGACTTGCGTCACTGTCAGTTGAAGACACTCACCCACGCATGTCCGTTGGTCGTTCTCCATCCTCTGACCGGCAGGGCAGCTGCATGTGAAGGAGCCGGGAGTGTTTTTGCACGTGTCTTTCTGCGAGCACAGATTCAGTGCGGTGGCGCCACATTCGTTGACGTCTGAAATTAAAGGGACATCGAAAAATGTCTAAAGTAACAATCTATTTGCTGATGGGGTGGTGTGATGTGGAGGGACGATAGAATCATTGGGTGTGGGTAACAATAAAAATAAAATTGTCTGTTTATAAAATAATAACTGGGTATTATTCCAAAAAATAATTAAAATTTCTTTTCAGGTTAGATTTAAATATTTGAATGTCAAATTGTTTGACGCGCTTAATTAACCCTCAGACATAGAACAGACACAGCTCTTTAGGGCATCTCTGGTTGCCTCCAGCATGGAAAGGGTTAAAGCATGATAGTTTGCAATTAACCCGACATGAGCTCCCATAAACCTCCCAGGAACCCAGCAGCCAATCAGAATACAGCAACTTTTAAAGTTGATTAGCCGTGTGGAAAATGTCCTCCAAACAACAGCTAGCAGGTACAGCTCTGATTCTCATATAAATACCATCAACTGAATACAAGAAAGCCTCAAAATATCACCTACCTAGACAAGTGACGAAATCTGTGCCGAGATAGTACCCGCTGTTGCACTGACACTTAGGCAGGGTGTTTACGATGTCGCAGTAGTGGTCGCAGTTCAGACTCGTCAACCCGTCACAAGAATCAGGTATGGTCGGAACTGGTAATTAAAACAAAAATCCAATGTTATTGATATAAAATATGATTTTAAGCATTTTAAGTATTTTAAGCGCAACTTCCTCAAGTCTATAACAGGATCATGTGATGATCCTGGGATTCGAACCTGAGTTGCTGGATTGTGAGTCCAACGCTCTACCGATTGAGCAAAAGGGGTAACCCTGCTAGCCCAGAGTAGGAGCATCTTATATCACACCCAGGTCCTTCAAATATATCTTTTTAAAATTTGAATTGTGGTTTAGAGCCACTTTCAAGATTCTTTCTTACATCACAGCTTGTTTGATAGTGTTCAATAAAGAACATAAATACAAGGAAATATTTGTTAAGCTACAAAGACAACAGTCCTTCATTGCAGAGAGATGTAGATGATAGATCGAGAACACAACTTACTATTGGTGCAGGTTTTCCGGTCGTCTGCGAGTTTGAACCCCATTTTGCAGTAGCAGTTGAATCCACCATCTTTGTTGACGCATGTGTGCTCGCAGCCAGCTTGTTCCGTCTGACACTCATCCACGTCTACGACCAGACGAAAACAACATCAATACGTGCAGCCGTAATTGTGTGTATGTACACTGTTAGAGTTTTGCAAAAATATTGGACTTTACAATGTCTCATTGTTTAATAGCATTCGGAATACTTTTGCAATTACCTACTTATAAATGCGCTTTTAGTATGCGCATACTAATGCGTCTTCCGTCTGACCATTGCAATTAGTGAAAGCATAGTCTATATGTCTGTCTGTGGATTGTACGTACCTTCACAAGCGGCGCCAACTTTCTTATAACCTTGTTTACAATTGCAGCGGAACGACCTGTCCAGATTTTGGCACACCGAGTTTGCTGGACAAACCTTGGATGGTAGTTCGCATTCGTTTATGTCTAGAAAAAGTACATTTGTTCAATTAACCACTTTGTTATCTCCTCAGTCTAGCAAAGTAGTAACACTACTGGGGGTCTATTCTCGAAACGTTCTTATGAACTTCTTAGCCTAAGAACAGCTTGTAGCCATACTATAAGTATCGCTAAGATTATTTTGAGATCGTAAGAACATTTCGAGAATAGGCCCCTGGTCCGCGGTCCACAGAACGATAGTAGCGCTTTAAGAGTCAACTTAAGACTATTAGAGACTAGTTGTAACTCGATATTAACGCATATGAGCTACGACTATCGCATCTCTCTGATCGTTCTGTGGAATTGGATCCAAGTCATAAATACCCTGAAAGGTTTCCGGTAAAAGGAATAAAAATTAACACTATAGCCAGCTATAGCCCGGGCCATTTCTCCCAATGCTCTATAAGGGCATCCTAAAGACTAGTAGAAATTCATAACATTTGTTATTTGTATCACTATTCGGGATAGTAAGTTTTAAAGTTAGTTTCCATCGCTGATTGAAAGCCTTTCTTCAGCGTCTCCTAATACAGGAAAAACACGGAGTACGCTCAGACCTGGGTCGTGTTTCATAGAACTCCCTATTCCCAAGAATATATATGGTGTTTTGACTCTCGTCGCACTACGAGTCGTACCAGTACTACTACTATTATTATTATTATTATTATGTCCCTATGCACATGTGTATGCTATATAATAATGGCGTTTTGACTCTCATAGCCCTACAATTGTTCGTTCCACAAAATTGGACCACGATTGTCGCGCGGACTAGCTGCGTGCGGTACGATCGTGCCGCAAGACATAGACACACGATCACATGACCTTCCACTCACCGATGCAGTCCGTTCCGTTCTTAGTAGATCCGCTGGGACACGAACACGTGTACGATCCATTCGTGTCCTGACATGTCTGCTGTGTCCCACAAATCCCGGGGGTGACCACGCACTCGTTGATGTTTGTCTCGCATCCGACGCCCGTCCAACCAGACTTGCACATGCATCCCTGCACAGGGTCACATGACGTGGCGCGACCTTGACAGTCGCACGTGGATCCGCAGTTGATGCCGTAGTTTGGGAAGCTGCACTCTGTAATATTAAGGGTTAAACCAATTCATTTAAAGATTTAAGAAAACAATTGAGGCCTTGCACGGAACAATCGTCTGGTTGCGGAAAACGGTTTGGGTGGCAGAAAACAATGTGATGACGTGAG
>JAVCKZ010113823.1:0-10132 GCA_034780755.1 Lepetodrilus elevatus | reverse complement strand
AGGGAGGGATAGAGTGGGGGTTGCGGTGTGTGTGTGTGTGTGTGTGTGTGTGAGAGAGAGAGAGAGAGAGAGAGGGAGAGAGAGACAGACAGACAGACAGACAGACAGACAGACAGAGACATAAAATACACACACAGAGTATAATACTTCCACATACATTGCGTTATTTATGCCCGAAAGCATGCTCTAAGCATTGCACTATTTTAATATCTTGCCCAATGAGTAAATGAATACGCATGTAACCTTCTCAACTCCATGGGGAATATACAACCCAAGCAGCCATTTCAGGCGCTAGAAGGTTAACATTCACAATTCCGTCTTATCCTACCGGGTATCCATTTACAGCTTGGTGAGCTGGAACAGTGTAGATCTAAGCACGTTATAGTGCATGCTACACGATAGACTGAACTGGGCTCGAACCCGGGAAGACCACGCTACTTATTACACGTGATCGATGATTGGCCAAACAAATGTAATCTCCTAAACCAGAGAACAGCATAAATTGTATTTTATGTTATTAATTATAACCTTCATCTATAGCCTCCCAAAATTTGCAACGTCTGTCATTATACAATTAGCTGAATCACTGCAGAATATTCCTCCAGATTTCCATATTTTAAAGATAAGCGTAGGATTAATGGGAGTCCAAGATTCACATTGAAAAGTATTCGCATCAGAACCCAGATTGTGATTGCGCGTTAATACGTTAGTTAGACTGGTACTCGCAATATTTATGAAGCGATTTGAACTCTGTGCCAAAGTTTAATAACGACTACTTTTCCTCAGAGAAATCAAGCTCCAGCGGTCCAGATTTGTAATGGTACCAGAATCATATTAGATTGTCAGGTTTAATTCGCTTTATACATTTTCCCTCCCCATAACCGTCCTCTCAACTTCTAGGTCGTGACAGTTTCCCGGGGATATTGAAACAACGCTCGGCCGTCGGTAACAGAGCTATTATCTTAATTCACGACTCTCACTATTATTGCGCGTACAATTTTCATTTGACCGAAGAACATTACTCACCTGGATGAAATTTAAAACGACCGATTTCGTTCCTCGCATCCTTGTTTATGATAGTCTTCAACATTGATTGAATGTACAGGCATGAACTTGGACTAGCGGCTTGTCCGAGATCTCTTGCAGAAATTAGCATTCAAATAACAACTGTTTAATACTAGCTGCCTCTCCACAAGGAATGGGTACTTTTTTATTGGAAAAAGGCCATAAATTGAGTTGGAAAATATCGTTGTTCCATATTACCAGTCAGCGGGGTAATTGGTATAATAGGTTTCTAAGACTTACATGGCTCGGTATAAGCTGTAATTGAGGTTAGAAGCATCCCACTTGGTCCGAGCAGTAATAAACAGCCTATGTAATCATGTAGCCTGCTAGTCTTCGCTTGTAGCATGCAAGATAACCCGCATGAACGTTATGAATAGAAATGAAGAATTGGCCGATGGAATGCAGGATATAACTAGCAAATCGCCGCGCAAATTATAGGCTTAGGTATATTTCATCGTTGCAGAAAGATTATATTCAAATATCGCGACTTGTTACGACCAAATACATGTTATTTTCGCATTGAGCGAGAAGATCTGACGATTTTGTCAGGATTGAAAACCAGAAAAAGACATCCGACTGAGTGATAAAAACTGCAATTTACATGCATTATTTAAAGTGAGTTATACAAGAATAGTTATTTCCTTCTACGCACTTTGTTTGTGCTAGAATTACCGTTATTGAAGCGAGTTAGCCAGTCGAATAGAACACTTCGTAATGCAAGCTTAGACTTTTCTCCCAACTTCCACCCATCACTTTTGAAGTTCTGCTTGCAAATTGACCAATAAATCAAACACCAACCAATACCTTGTTATGAAGATTGCGTATTGCTCATTCTGTTCACGGCGTTAGTATCGATAGTCTGGAGGCTTATTACCACGTTAATGTGTGTATGAATGTCACATACGTTTCCTTATAAGTTACAACACCCCTTTTCTGCCCTATAGTTCCACATCATCATTTGTACCTTTATATATTTATTAGTTATTGCATATGAATGCTAATGACTGACAATGCGACTTCATATTGGCCTAATGTTGCAAAAGCAAAATCCAAGATTCATGGATTTGGATGTCGATGTATTGGGTTTGAATCCCTATATTGATTACTCTGACTTATATACGATTCTGACCATTCGTTGATCTTAGATACCGACAGTAGTCCGTGTTACTTGTATATTGGCTACTACACAACGTATTAATCAATCCTATAACTTCAGTTTTGGGCTCGTCCATTCCTTCGCCTTATTTGTTTTGAAATAGGTGTTTAGGAACGTTTTAGTTGACGAACGTAATATCTATGCCTGCCAGTATAGTAGATGCTAGAGATAAAGATGGACTTTATATTGGCAACACAAATTAGCACTTTAGTATAATGTCCTCTTTCATAAGACATAGCATTTAGAGAAACATGTCTGTGGTGGTCTACAGGTCGAATGTACTAGACCATCCCTTCCATCTACTATTATACATGGCTATTACATGTTAACAGTTTTAAAGAAAGTTTTGGTTGGAATTCATCATTAAGAATACCTTGAAGAATGTTAATATATTATACCGCAACTCTGGCTGATGATATTAAATAATATATTAAATAATGTATTTAGCTACTTGTTTTGTTAAATGTTTACTTGTTTTACGTCGTTGTTGTATTATGATATTAAATAATGTATTAAATAATGTATTAGCTACTTGTTTTATTAAATGTTTACTTGGTTTACGTTGTTGTCTTACGATATTAAATAATATATTAAATAATGTATATATTTAGCTACTTGTTTTATTAAATGTTTATTAATTTTGTCTTATGTTGTTGTATTATCTTAAATGTGTATCCTTCCTATGTAATGTATATCCGGGTTATAATGCTCCGTGTGTATATATTCAAACCAACTTCATGGAAAGGTAATAAGGTTTAACTGATCTTATTCTAATTTATCTTATTGCATTTACACCTTCTTTCTCATGGATTCCTGTGTTTTAATCAAAGAACCTTTCACTAAATCTTGTCTATGTGTATCATTATCGTTTTGCTCAAACAAACATGTTTTTATTAATACTTAATATATTCCAAAGAAAATTTCAATCTCATTTGAAGCCGAGATGTTTAAAGTCATCAATATTATTCTCACAGTGAAATTATTTTTTTTTAGGAAAGAAAGAAAGGAAACTCCATTGATCAAGCGAACTAATTGAAAATGTCGAACGATTGAAAACTTGAAGAGTGCCTTAAAGCACAACATTATTATCTTAGATATTTGATTTTATCGCATCCTTTAATATCATCTTCTCTAACACATAGGCCCTGAATAAGTGTGCCATTTCACCTCCTAGTGTGTTACAGGTTATTAAATAACCACCGCCATTGCAATAACCTTCAAAGGACGTGTCCAGTTCTTAAAGTCAAATGCATGTGTAAACCGGTTTAATTTGCATGAAGGAATCAAATATATTTTAATTAATTTTAATAATGTTTGAATACATTCGGACCAACTTGAGAAAACAGGATTTAAATTACCCGACAAATGTTATATATGCCATTAAGGCCGATACTGCCGTATCTTGTTAACATGTCACATCCCTGTCCGATATCATCGTATAATTGATAGGCATATAGCAAATACCGAGGTCACAAGGGCACCATCGTCTTATGGAATGTATGGATGGCGGGCATGTCATCTGGTGATATCGAGAGTTTGTCTAATGCCATTTAAAGTTCCGTCGCGCACCTGTGAGCAAACGCCAGCACACGGGCTGAATCACACTCTAGCATTCTAGCTCATACTGGCAATTTTGTTCAAATATTTAATGACTGGCCATCTCGGTAACTCCATATCTCCCGGATGTTATGAGGCAAATGTGTTGATTTCCTTTCAAATTACACAGAGAAAGTCAACAAGGGACACGGCCAGGTATGTTAAGGCCCGATTACACAAAGCGATTCTGACCGAGGTATACAACTTTGAATGAGAGCATGAAAAATGAGTCAATTTTTCATATTTTGTGCCTGAGTAATCTTGTACTTTTACGCGCAACCAATTGACTTGGACTCCGGGGTTGCGAAACCTTTCTAAGTTCGAGTTCATTGATGCCTATATCATCATTTTACGTTGAAATTGTAACGATAAAGCGTAGAGAGCATGAATGACATAGTAGCCTACTCTCAATGCATTCGTGATATTCCGGAAATATGTCGGCAAGTTTCGGGTGACGTCAATGAGAGACGAAGGTCATAGGTTATGCAAGGTACTCGGATTGAAAGAAGAGTAGGAAAGTATCAATCAACATGTAATACAGCTTTCTGTATATTGGCATTTAACCTCTGCTGAGAAATTGGAAAGGTATACCTTACGCATGACCATCCTGTCATATGTACATCCGGCCCCGAGAAATTGGAAAGGTATACCTTACGCATGACCATCATGTCATATGTACATCCGGTCCCGAGATTACGAAACCTTTTGAGTACGATTGCATGCTCAAGCTCAAATTGTATGCGTATTTGTGAACACAACTTTGAGTTGAATAGGACTTTGTACTAAAAAGAAACTTTTTGAGTACGAATTCATGCTAATATATGTGGATTTGCGGACTAAAAGAAAATCGTACTCAAAACAGTTTCGTAATCTCGTGGCCATTGTATTTGTCAATTTGACATGAATTACTTCCGGAACAAATAAAACGTAAATATACGTTACACCGTTATCCATAAGCAAATCAATGTGATAAGACCTGGTCCACTGATTACGAAACTTTCTTGAGTACGATTACAACTCAACATTTTGTTCACGAATCCACATCATGTAAAGTTTGAGCTTGAGCATGAAATCTCGTACTCGATGACACGATGACAACGTGTATCACATTATTTTTTGGACTGGTCAATCTACTGCATTATTTTTTAGAACGGAACACAATCCTCTTGCGTATGTAGGTATGTTTAATATACGCCTAAAAACGTATGGGATGTCATATTAATTATAAACTGGTCGTGTTAGACGCGAGTACCGCTATACGCCTATAGTATACTTCCTATTACACGTCACGTAACTATAACACGTGTTGTGTCAGTCATACTTTCAACCAACCAGGCCATTTGTTGTATTTTGTAATTATTATTTTTAGGAATACAATATTTATTTATTTATTTATTTATCAGGAAATGTCGTAGGTTGCTTTACGTTTTCGTCAACACGATGCACATTCATTTCCTTAATAACTCAAATGATTCGTAATGACTTACGTAACGCTCAACTATTTCAAGAAGCATGTTTGGTGTCATATCCGTTAAGCAACGTATAGTTATTAAAACATGTTTTCCGGGATACACCCGGATTCCCATGCTTCTATACAGCAGTAATTTGTCATACAAACTCATTACCGGTTTAACCCTCTCCATGCTGAAGGCAACCGGAGATGTCCTAAAGAGTATTGTCTTTGCTTAATGCAACAAGAGACCTCTCCCCAACTGAATCGATCCAGATAATATAAAACACACCCTGATTCACCTACTTTTATGCAGAAGTAAGTTGTCATATAAACTCACTACGGGTTTAACCCTCACCATGCTGAAGGCAACCGGAGATGCCGTAAAGAGCAGTGTCTTTGCTTAATCCAACAGGGAGAGGGTTAATTAAGGAATCGATCCAGATAATAAAAAACAAAAATAATAAAAATTAGAAAAATATAATTAATATAAACTACACATTATCACTCAATGCACGTCCTTGACTACGCCAAAGCAAATGTCACGGTGACATTTCGTTCACGAGGAAACAACCATTTAAGTAATTGCATTGAGTCTTCGCCTATTACCGACAATGTTTGACCGACAGCGAGATGCGAATGTTAGTTATATGCCCTATATGCTTTGCCATACCTTTTTCCCGATGACATTTGATATTATCCAGGTGCGGGGGTAATAACATCGAGTCTTTTGTTATACTGGCGTATATTATACCTACACCGCTGAGTTGCTTGCACCTGTGGAGGATTATAATGGAATTGCTATCAAAGTCGCTTTATTTCTTGAAAATATCAAGTTTATAATGAGACATCCATACCCGTAATGTCAATATGTACATTAAGAAATTTGAATATGTTGCATCAATTGCCCTGTTGGTAAGGCAATGCTAAGTACGTGCTATTTACTCAGTATCACAATTGTAAGCGAGGAGGACGTATAACTTTTTCTTTCTTTTCAATGAGAGAAAGTATGAAAATGTCAAGGCATATGCTAGTGCAAAATGAACTCACTCACTTATTTAACATTCGGACAAAATGCAAACAGTATAAGTGAATGTACCTGCAAACACCTTCGGGTATTATGACGCCGCGGGTGAGAAACTATACCTTTTTAAGTGAGAGGACCGTCAACTCTGTGCATTATGATTATAATATTATAAACATGGAAATCAGGTTTTACTTTAAAAGCAGTGTTATATATGCAATAGTTATAATGTATTTTCGCGATACCCAGCATCGTCGTATATGATTTACATAAATTATATTTTCAAATCCGCCGTTATAACGAGATATCAGTGAGGCACAAAAGACTTGGTGCCTGATAGACTTTGTTGAGGGGAATAGAAGGCATTGTATTCGTGGCCCAGTGGTATTTTACTATATCCATGTAAATATGAGTCAATTCTGACATTGACATATACTCTACATAACATATGAAAATGTATAACCACTTAACCCCTGCCTTGGCTTTTTTCTCGCTCCCTGTCTCTCTCTTTCTTTCTTTCTTTCTCTCTCTCTCTCTCTCTCTCTCTCCCTCTCTCTCTCTTTCTCTCTCTCACTCTCTCTCTCTTTCTCTCTCTCTCTTTCTCTCTCTCTTTCTCTCTCTCTTTCTCTCTCTCTCACTCTCTCTCTTTCTCTCTCTCTTTCTTTCTTTCTCTCTCTCTATCTCTTTCTCTCTCTTTCTCTCTCACTCTCTTTCTCTCTCTCTTTCTCTCTCTTTTTCTCTCTCTCTTTCTCCCTCTCTTTCTCTCTCTCTCACTCTCTCTCTCTTTCTCACTCTCTTTCTCTCTCTCTTTCTCTCTCTCTTTCTCTCTCTCTTTATCTCTCTCTCACTCTCTCTCTCTTTCTCTCACTCTCTCTCTATCTTTCTTTCTCTCTCTCTCTTTCTCTCTCTCTCTCTTTCTCTCTCTTTCTCTCTCTCTCTTTCTCTCTCTCACTCTCTCTCTTTCTCTCTCTCTTTTTCTCTCTCTTTCTCTCTCTCACTCTCTATTTTTCTTTCTCTCTCTCTCTTTGTCTCTCTTTGTATACATATACATGTATCATATCCATTATATTTATCTAAAAGACTTCGCTTAACTGATTTGATAAATTACAACCTGAATGAGATGCCTAATTTATACTCTATTATCATTATGTATATTCAATCACAATATTTACAAGAATGATAAGTTTGCTTTGCATGAAAAGAAATAAGTGTGCACAATCTATTCTAAAAAAGTACACTTTTACAATATTGAGAGTTCAAGGGACGAGCTATTGACGTATGATAAATCAAGTAATATTAAAAACTACGTAAAGAACGGCCTTCTAGAGCGGTATTGTATAAGAACTATATTGTTTTTATATGTTCAGACGTTTGTTATAGATTATACGACAGTCATCAGCAGGTGGGTGCCGTCAAAAAACATAATCAACCTTAGCTCAAACTATACTTTTTTTACCTTTAATAACGTGGAAAATCAAATTATTCTCAAATAACTTATTCTTTTCCCCGTACCAATTCGAAGTTCTATCTAGCATTGAGTAGTTCATCCTGTTTTTAGGTCACATGTGTCGTGAACGTATCCAACAATTTGACGTTTAGACGTTGTTCTACATCTCCTAGTAAGTCGGCTTGGAATTCAATAAACTTGGGAGAAAGAAAAAAAAACGTGCGTTTTCTTACAACCTACGGCTGTAGTTAGTCTTACGTTATATCTCCGTTCGTTCTTATAGCAACGGCCTTTTGTTTACCCGAAATATGAAGCGCAACTTTAAAAAATGGAAGAATGTGTTGGGCGCTTGCAACAAAAGCGTATCAAAATTTCTGCAAATATTAGTTGAGTGATTCATGTGTATGACACAGCGCTTGTATTCGTCTTTATAGTGTTTACCCAAGAGGATAGCATATTATATGACCGCGTTCTGAATAGAATAATAATTCGGATGAAAGTATATACCATCTACAATGTCTACACAGGGATGAAGTAGAGAAGATTATGCGAGCGCATATAGAACACAAACGTGAAAATCCTCAGAGGTCGGGGTCTTTACGTATATTTCTTTATGTACCATCATAATTGAGCTGGACAAGAATTTGTTCTCAATGCTGTATGCTTTATAATGGAGAGATTATAAAATAATAAAGCCGCATATTACGAAATCCAAGTTTCTATCTTTTCCGTTCTCATCTTTCCCATCCTTATTATTAACGTGCTGAAACCTTTCTACCAATTTCAAAACCATTGTATGTGAATGTTAAATACTACTAGCAGAGATAATAGTTACGTGTCCACGTATGTGATGTATCTATAATATATATAACGGTACATTTATTTGAAATGTGGGCATAATAACATACAAATTGCATTTTGCTTCTTGAAGATTAAGCTGGTACGCATATATATGTACTATATGTAAGACATATATGCATATAGTATACTGAACGCAAAGTAGGGCTTTACCGAGTTTATTTTGACTGTAACGACATTTTAAGACTGTTTTGTCGGGGGTGGGGTGGGAGGGGTGGAGGTGGGATGTGTGGGTGACGACGGTGGCGTTGGCGTCGGTCGTGACGGTAACATGGTCACGTAGATGTCGGAAGTATCCCGAATCACGTGACTCACGACGCAGTGGTAGCCGGGGGTGGTGACTGTCGTGGGGACGTCGTGCGGGTGACGTAGGGTTGTGTTCAGCACGTAATGATGTTGTACTAGTTATGAATGGTAAACAAAAATATATGTTATAATGTAGGACAAATGTTTTACATACGTGACTAGCTCCATTCGAAACATACACAGACAGTTGGCTAATATTCTTCCGTTATTGTTATGTTTGTTTAGCGTATGTTGTTGTATTATTTATTTTAGTTTGTTTGTTTTATGTTGGGTTTATTTTTATTTATTTATTTTTTTGTTTTTGTTTTTGCAATTTGTTTTTACAGAACGTGTCTACATACGTCTTCTAGTGATTTCTATTGTCAGTGTTATTATTTGTCTTGGAGATTAGCCTGTTACCTCAGCGCGGGAGTAATGTTGACAAGAAGGTGTCATGTCAGAGCGAAGCAACTTTAAATTGCAGATATCTGTCTATTTAAAATTGCCTCTTAATGAGCAGACAACGAGGCGACAGGTTATATGCTGATTCCTGGTGAAACGAGCTAACGCGTGTTTAGTTACTGCCAAACTTCCAATATAGGTTGCGAGAGAAAATAGCATTTTCCTTATCCACAAACGTATACACGTGTCCATTGGAACGTACATGCACTAAACAATGATAGATTGAATATATCTGTAATTAGGACAAGTCAGTGTCCGTGACAATCCTATTAAAATATATAATTTAAAGGCATAATATCACATAATATGTATGGTCATTTTGAAGTAGTTCTTAACTACAACTGCAAAGTACATTCCCTTGACATACATAAAATCATGGCTGTACTTCCAAAAACACTTAATATGGTCGTAGTTTTATTTGCTTCATTATACCAATGCAAGGGGACATAACTCAAAGTGGTGAGACTAAAATATAATACGTAACGGCAACGTTTGCTTGCAATTGCTTCATAGATCAGTTGATGCATCAAAGACAAGATAAATAGTGGAACTTTCCCTTTATTCATATAAAACATAAATAGTTTGATAACTATTGAGTATTGGGGACTAAGTACGTCAGTAAATAACAACTTTTGTGTGAATAAACCAAGCGTAATTAGTCTCAGATCGAAATTCGTTTGTCCAGTATACAGGTGATAGTATGCCTTTAAGATATTATAAAAATACCAAATATTAAAGTGAATTACGGATGTACTCTCTCTCTCTCTCTCTCTCTCTAACTCTCTCTCT
>JAVCKZ010113812.1:0-10133 GCA_034780755.1 Lepetodrilus elevatus | reverse complement strand
GTGGGTAACTGAACATCTCGGAAACATTAATCGCTAGAGTTATATGCATAGGAAGTATGATAACTGCATATGCTTACCATTTTTAGCTACCTCCCGATTGTTGTGTCACATTGTCCACCATTTTGATATGACCATACTTTGTACGGGGGACCATGCTATTACGACCGTACATGTTACAAGACAATGGTATCCATTTATAAAACAACAACAACAACAACTGTTCACGAACTTGTTTTCACAAATATGTAAATATCCCAGGGTATTTGACGGAGGTTTTGTGTCATATTACCCTCAGGAGGATGTACTTTGCAGATGTAGCGAAGAACTATATAGTCAAAATGGTGGAAAGGCATTTATATAGGAGGATCTTTCCTCCTGTTTGCCCATCCACTTCCCAGTCTTTATTTCTATATGTGATTGTTACTATGTAATGTTTTTGTTTGGGAAATAAATATTGTTTAACCATATAGTCAACATCGAGCATAACTATTGTATGCCGTTAATACTAAGACGTCAATATAGGCCTACACTAGACAGATTTACACGATGATGATGATGATGATGATGATGATGATGATGATGATGATGATGATGATGATGATGATGATGATTTAGTTTAAACATATTTATTGACCAAAATGTCATGAGATTGGATAAATGCTATACGCTTACGACATCCGCTCTCTAATATAATACAAAGAAAATAATTAAATTATATGTACAAACATATATAAATGATGATGATGATGATGTTCCATTTATATAGCTCTAGTATCCATACTTCAAATAAAAAGCACGTTCATGTAGGGATTGCCTAGGGTAGGGATTGACTAGGATAGGGATTGACAAGGATAGGGATTGACAGGAGAGAAAACTGTTCATCCTAGATATGAAGACAGGGTCAGGGACAGTTGGAGAAGACATTAGATGGAGGGGTAGGCAGTGCTGTAACATACTGGAACAGCCTGCTCAGCAAACGGGGTTTTCCAAATCTTGGTTTTGTGACTTGACTTTTGGTCTGTGAACGCAACGGATGTGTAAGATGGGAAGGCACTATAGGATTTCCATTGGATATTTTGACGCAGATGTAGTAGATTTGATTTTACTTACTGCTGACCGACGTCCCAACATTGCACCATGGATCTGTTATAATATACCCTACAGAACGAGTTGCCCTTTTCTTGACCGCCGTAAACATTTGCTTATCGATCTGCGGAGTCGTTAACCCACTTCGCACATCTGTATGATAACCCTAACAGGATTCAATTTGTTCAATGCCATCGGTAATGTTTTTCATAGTTAATGGGCTGATTAGTGTGACAAATTCTATTTTTAGACGTATAAGGTTGTCTCTGGTTGAACCATTCTGGTGATAAGCGTGTCGGTGGCATATGCGTTTCTGTTTTTTTTTAGTTTACGTACTTTACATTGTATGCCAAACACCAAGATTCATCTCTAAATCAAACAGAAATTTAAACACGTGAATTTTAGTAACAGCGTATTAACACTGAAGTTTTAGGTTTTTAGGTTTTAGGTTTTTAGTCTGGGATATTCTTGGCAATTCTAAAAGTAGACACAACTTACTTAGGCTCCGAATTGTGTATCTGACTACGAGAACATAAGGGCTCTAGTAGCGATCTATACTAAATGGGGATCGTGTACTTACGCGAGCGCTATGGACTCCTACTAGATACGAGTGTGTCGAGAAATGATTTGATTTCAACATACTAGTATTTTATAGACATAAATTCAATAGGATTAGAATTTATGTCAATAAAATATGATGAAATCAAATCGATACTAAACCAATAGAAATAAGTATATTTTACACACTAGTTTTATATATAATCTAACCTAATTTCACGTGAACAATGATTTAAAGTTAGAACAAAGAGTAGTCACTAGTGGAGATTATCATTGTCTCCATGCGCATCCTCTGTCCACAGGGTCATCAGCTTGAATCTTGCTGATTAGAGTACTATGATTGTAGTGAATAGTATGAGCTGTTGGGAGAGGGTGGGCCATACGCTGAATAATTGAAGATTCTTCGTTTACATATCTACAAAACATCAGTTATGGCTTTATGCTACTAAAGGCCATTATAGACTAGACAACTTTTATCACCGCAACAATGTTGCCTAAGCCGCGAAATAGAACATTGGTGACAATGCGTTTTATGATTGTAATAATTATAGATATAATTAAATTTCGTGAAAATACTTAATTTACCTTTTCTTTATATTCATTGACATTTAAGTGGTTAAGCTTCTGGTTGAAGTTCAACCTTACATAATTAAGAATCGTATACACATGAACCCTCTTGCTTTATAAAACGATTGTGTACAGAATACATATTTGATAAAACAATTTGATTTATTATTAAGTATCCGCGAGTGACACCACTTACCAATATGTGGTGTTAATATAATCATGAATTTACAGCTTCTGTTCCAATCCAACACCACGTTAGACAGAAATACATTAACTTTGATAAACCAATTTTACAGATTGTGAAGTATAGCCGCTAGTTGCACAACTTACTAACACGTGGTGTTAATATAATAATTATTGTGCACCTTCTGTTCAAAGCCAACACCAAATCTGTAGCCGTGCTACCCTCCGGTAATAATTGTCACGAACGCGACAATTTGTACGTGAATATCCGGAATATAAAAGGTATAAATATACAACCTTGCCTCAACACTGCATCCAGTTTTCTTCGACAGCCACAAAGGTAAGTAATGAATACCGTCCGCTTTCTCTTTTGATACAATTGCAATCTGCATCAGTTGTTTGAAATGCACATGATCATGAATAGTCCGCTTTAAAATACTAGTTATCATCATCGCTTCAAGTTCCAACCCGTATATTTCTTCTATTACAGATGAGAGTAGCTTTGGTTTTACTTATTGCCGTGCTGGCTATCGTTCCTGATCATTCCGAAGGTTGGGGTCGGTTTAGAATCCGGATTCCTATCCCTAGGATCCGGATTCCTATCCCTAGGATCCGGATCCCGATCCCTCGTATCCCTTGTATAGGTGAGAACACGTTGTTTTGTGTTACCTACTACTGCTGTATTTAACATCACAGTGCTAACTGTATGTCTGTTCTAGGTTAGATAACTGCTTAATTTTAATACATTTAACTATATTAATGACATCTTGCTGGTCTTAAAATAATTATCAAATGTAGAAACATTACATTAGAGAATAATCAATTACAAAATGAGCAGAATAGATCTGCAAAATGTTACTAGGCACTCAATAATTTAATATAATTTCAGGAAAACGAGATCTTGCAATTGGAGCATTCGACAAGAATCAGGATGGATTCATCGACCAATCAGAAGCGGAGGAGATTATGGAGAAAAGAGACGCGGTAGAATTCTTGGGTGGTATTGACGAGGACGGTTAGTAACACGGTGGCAATACTAGAAATTATTAACCGAGTGTCTTTAGATATCGTATATATCCTGCACTTGGGGACAATCTTTGTATCTCTGTAAAAAGAAGAGTGTAAATAATGTCCATATTCAACTTTCCATTAGATGATAAAGGTTGATACAGTATATCAGAAAACATAAATTACATTGCTTTATTCATTGAACCATTCATACTGGAAACCATGTAAAACTAGTCTGTTCTTGCACACGGAAATATAGCGTTTGAGTTAGTCCTTGTCAATGAAGTTAATAGCTTCTCCTATTTCCCGATTTTCCAACTTAAAAAAATAAGATGTTTGCACCATTATTAACAAAAAATATGATTATATACTGTACTTGTATATATACTGCACTTGTATCTGTAGTAAATACTATGTCATGCCAAATTATTTTACAGATTCTGTGGTTAATCTCAATTGTTTTATGTTTCGCATTACAGGTGATAATAAAATTAGTCTCGAAGAGTTTGAAGAAGGCTTAGAAAGATTATCAGCTCTTTCTTAAAAAGGTATGTAGACTTTCAGATAGTTTGGGATATCATTTATTTTGAATGGCTCGAAGGCATACAATCACAGGTATTTGGACTAGTTTTGGACTAAGTCTAAAGCTGGATTCATACTTTTAACGGTGCCTTACGGCGCAACACGTTAGCACACGATTACCGGTGTAGCAGTCACCAAACACTCTAGATTGAACTTCATTTGGGAGTGTTTTTGGGATGCTACACCGGTAAGCGTGTGCTAACGTGTTGCGCCGTAAGGCACCGTTAAACGTATGAATCCAGCTTAACAGTAGTGCAACATGCGATTGCATGTAACATTACCTGCCAGACTACCGGTATATAGCGTAACAGTAAATACAAATGAACATATGATTCATAAAGAGCAGTATACTGTACTTCTGCTGCAATATGTCCAACCAACAGTCTCAGTAACTATACTAGTGTCGTATCTCAAAAAGCACACTAATTTCAAGAACTAATTAATTATGTCTGCTAGTTTCAATACACCTCTGGTGCGGCATTCAATTAGTGTATTGATAAGACGGGTCATTTTTAACATAGTGCAACTATGGTGCTTGACGAGTAGACCCTCATTATTGTATATTGTAAATAGCACTGGATGACGACTGCCAGTGGCAGGCTAATTCCAAGAGACAATCGCCTGCAATTACTCGATATCCCGACCACGTGCACCGCCACTGGCTGGGGAAGACGCAGACTATGCGTGCTTGCTTGCAATACTTCACTGAATAAGGATATTAACCTTTTGTTGGTCTAATGAGCACGTCGCTAATTGCAAATTGTGCCCTCCATTCTACCCCAGGCCGTGAACAGGTTAACTGGGTGACATTATCACGTGATTTACCTGATGTTACACGGATTACTTCCGGTGGAATACTTCCTTCCGGTGTCATGGCGAATGCCCGCGACCATAGGTGCCTGAGCGAACACGCTTGAAATGTATTATTTCCGGAAATGTTTGGAGGATGGTTTCAAAATTGCTACTAACATATGGGAAGTGTTCATTAGACAATAGAATATATAGATTGCATACATTGGTAATTAAACTGTGTATGGAATTCGGCAGTAGTACGTTTATTAAAGAGAACTGAATATTTGTTCATGGACAGCTTTCTTATTTTAATATTATAACATCCAGTGTTGAATGCTGCCAGAAAATAAACAGTATTTGTCATGTAAATCAACTTGATTTGGCATTTTAATAAACTAATGTCTAAATACTGTATTATGTATTATAATTATATTATACATGTAAACAATTTGATAAGTATTCAATCTTAAAGGTCTGATATTAGGTAGATCTTTACGCATGAAACACGCTGGTTCATGCCGCCTTCAACCTTGACCATTCTGTGCACGCCACTGGCAATGTCATAACTGTGTACCTAAATCTCCCTAAATGTTTGCCTTCTCTGGAGCCCATACCGCGAATGGAAATACGTAATGTTATTTCCTGGCACAAAGATGATTTCCTCTTCAATATCAAATCAGATAGCAGATGTGTTTCCAATCTGACAAGTTTCGTTATGTTTTCATTTCATTTCGTTGCTGATTACTGCCCGGACGTCCTACATTTACACAAGGCGCCACAGCCGTCCCATCAATAGGAAAGAAACAGATATTTGAACTAACGCTGGAAAGTCAATTTGATCCTTTCTGAATCCATAACTGACTGGGTCCATCCTCCACTTACTATCCACACATGCACCTCCTTACTGCACCAACACCTCCACACCCTTCTCATATGTGCCCACACCCTTACAATGTACCCTCTTCCCACCCCACTCACCCCTCTACACCACCACTCTTCCTTATACCCCTTTCACACCCTCCCCGCCTCCCAACAACACCCACATCTTGCTTTACGCCCTGGGGAAGAGGATTAGAACCAATATTAAGTTTAGACAATCGATCATCTCGTCACTGTAGTTCCCTGGTCACATCACCCGTGGATTGGGAGTCTCCACGTGAACAGTCGTAGGTTCTCGATAGTATAGATGGTTCTGACATTGACCGTGTTAAAACTGTTGACAGGACTTCCCCATCTACTAATATGGCTTACAGTAGTATGTTGCCATTGTTTAATTGCTGAGGTAGTATAATGTATTCATTGTTTAACTCCTGGTATCCTACTGACAATTTGATATTTAGTGACATTTATTTTTTCCGAGTTGGATTGTCTTCATTTCCCCCAAACTACACAGATTCCGTTTCAGTACAACAGTAAACGAGTTGTAAAATTACCGCTGTTGGCGTAGCATGGTCATGTCCGGTCTCCATGGATGACATCCTAGTTGCAGTACGTGCATTGTGCATAGTATCAGCTGTAGTATGTACCTCCGCCCAGAGAGCTGAACACTCTGTCATGCTCTCGTATGCTCTACGATACTCACCTCTGTCGCTCAAGACGACGAGAGCGCTATAAGGCATCTTATTGGCTACGAGAGCTTCGTGTAAAGGTGCCCTTTCTAGCCAAACCATCACAGCGGACATACTGTTTGCTCACTTGGCGGTTGTCCGTTTAAGCATGCCTACCGGCTCTGGTCAGAACGGTTATATCCAATGTCAGGCTGAAGACGATTGCTCTCCGGATATATATGCCCTACGCCATCGCCACATAGAACATTTGCAAAATGATACATGGACTATCTTTATAACTGATATAACTGTTGGTGTATACTAAGATTAAGAGTAGGAACGTTTCTCAATGATGATTATACTAGTGTGTGACGTAGCGCGCACAAGATCTCACGTTTCAAATTGAACGTGGGAAATCTAAAACTCTCTAATCATGGGAGCACAAGGGACGGGCTTTGAACCAGGAGCCTTGGCTCTGAAGTCCAACGTTCTACAATTGCGCTACTCCCTTATAGTTTCCCAACTTCATTACACCATTCACTACCAATGCCATACTCTTCTATACGGTATCGCAAGAGACCCGCCATCCTCTAGTTGATATTTATCTCTACACACAGTCTGTGAGGTATTGACCATCGAATCCCTCTCATGCATCAAACCTCCATGTTCTCTTATTCCTCCCACCCAGTCACAACCAGTTCCAACCCAGCCTTTCACCAGACCATCTCACAACCAGTTCAAACCCAGCCTTTCACCAGACCATCTCACAACCTGTTCCAACCCAGCCTTTCACCAGATCATCTCACAACCTGTTCAAACCCAGGCTTTTACCAGACCATCTCACAACCTGTTCCAACCCAGCCTTACACAAGACCATCTCACTACCTGTTCCAACCCAGCCTTTCACCAGACCATCTCACAACCTGTTCTAACACAGCCTTTCACAAGACCATCTCACAACCTGTTCCAGCCCAGCCTTTCACCAGACCATCTCACAACCTGTTCCAACCCAGCCTTTCACAAGACCATCTCACAATCCTCCCCTTTCACTTCTCAAGGAATCAATGCCCGAGTGTTTAAGTTTGTAATCTCCCGTCTATTTCGGCCTTATTGGATTGTCATATGTACTATCCTACATGAAAACTAATAGCGCTCTCCGGGCACTAAGGCCGGGCGCATTTTGCTCCCCAAATTGGTTTAACTGAAGGAAATTGACTTAAACCATTTCCCCGCTATCTTTACTCGTGTTCCCGGTCAATAGCGCGAGATGGCGCCTTTATTAAAATCAGAGATGTAATTCGACATCAATCAGAACTGACAGCATTCCATCGCCGATGTACTCCGATTGCGTCACCGACTGTAGGGCTGTTCCGGAAATGGACGGAAGATGACGTATGGATGAGTCCGAGGTAAATCCTACATACTATCCTCATTAACTCTCAGGGCGGCGACTTTGTTTTCATTAGATTCCTGTGTCAGATATTACCATGGCAGGCATTGCAGACGATTTTTGTTTCAATGGGCTTTGCCAGACCAGATACAACTCAATTCATATTAATACTAAACTATTACACATGTATAAATTACCGCTATGCTTCAAAATATATTATGGAATATATGTCACAGGGCCATATCGATACTTGGATTCGAACCTAAGATGCTGGATTGCGATTCCAACGCTCTACTGACTAAGTCAAAAGGAATACTAGTATTCCCTCTTGTCGTGACGAACAAGAACATCTTGTATCACACCATGTTACACATAGATAGAAGGACGACCTAGAAGTAATACTGATATCAACCTTTATCGTCCGAGTCTCCGGAATATCTACCTCAAAGTAGATCTTCGACTACTACATGGTACTGTCTGCTTTTCTCATGAATACTATTCCACACATGTGTAAGATAAGGCATACTGTGTACGTCCGATCTCCTAACATTGTACGTTAACTAATACATTAACTAACTAATTCAGTAGACATCAATCAAAGTTATTCCTGATTATACATGACGGCAAACAGGCGCAGGATTCATTAACAGATTCCCTGTTGTAAACTCTCCAAGATTTGATCTGAAGGAATGATTGGAGTCAATTAAATCAAATTGTATGTGAAACCGATGGAAGCATGCTTCCCGCTTGACTATCGGTTAGCGTATTATTAAAGAAAATAGATTGTATTGAGCCATGGACAATGCTATGCCCACAACAATATCCTGGTCGATAGTACGGTAGCCAGGAGAAAGCCTGTTACACAACATAAAACAGTCAGCTGCGGGGTAATTGAGCTGATTGCGCAAAGGGAATGACCAGTCTAACCCGAGCACTGTTCAATACCTCTCCTGGACAAAGGCGCGGGTCTTTAAGGCTCCAAATAAACTGCGAAATGGTTGACCTCTAATCTGCACGTTCATCACGAGCACCCAGTCTCGACCGGGCACAATCCAGGGTAGTTAGTCACTGCCAATATCTTCTTGGGAGAGTCATCTACTCTCGAGTTTTAATTCAGCTGCAGCTATTAAGCTTGGTCCTTTTTTTTGTTACGAACACGAGGCAATCATGTCCCTGGGAGGCTGCACAATGGTGGCTGCTCATTTCAGCTCCTCGTCAAGTCTGTCTGCATTATATCTTCCCACGTCTCGGATAGAATGCCAGCCTCTATCCTCATTTACGCGCAATACGGCGGGTATTCACGAACGTAATGAAGGTATGTCACATACAACGTCCTTATATCGCCATGTTGAAATGCCACTTCCGGTTCAATCCGCTTACCAACACTAAATTATCAGCACCTAGTTAGGTCTGCCGGATTTGACATCTACTTCGCAAACCATTGCTAGTTTACGTCATCATAACTTACACTGGAACCCTTACACTAGACTGGCTTTGCTGAACTGCCAGATACGTCAGTGTGATGTTAGCAGTTGTAATCCTACTTGATGACGACTCTTCGATGACCATTTGTCTTGGTGAATCCTACGGGGAGATAATAGGTGCATTCAGAATACTGTTATATATAATGGTAACGTTTGATCTCTTTGATAGTGGGTCATGTAATCGAGGATTTAAGATGACAAATACAGATGGTCGTCTGTGCAGTCGTGACGACTTCAGACCGGAACACCGCCGACGACCAGCATGTGAGAGGATTGTTGTCCTAATCTTATAAGAGGGGAATTCGCGTCCAACATGTCTCACTCAATGCAGGGACAATCCCAGCCATCTGAGAATAATTCGTTTCTCTCCTATACGGTTCCAGAAAGGGTCGTACAGATAGTCCAGGCGTAACTCCAGGGTCTCGTCATCCCCTGCTGTATACATGTATAGTAACAACCATGATTTACTCCCGGACTACAGGACGACCAGTTCGTGAAGGACATCTCAGATCTCTGTGTCCACCATTCACGTGCACCTATTACACAAAAAGGGGAAATTGAAAAGATGTGTTTAATTTCCTCGGCTTATTTTGTGTACGATTCAATTGATTAGATTGCTTGGTGGGTTTTTTAGCGCGTGCTTGTCGCGAGGCGGTGCATCAATAGGCCGTGTTTATCCGACTTAGCACTCTGAAAACTGCCTCACCATTCATTCTGATACTAAGAGACTACTTTGAGGATGAAATATAGGTTCTAAGCAACTTGTACCGTTTGGTTATTGCGTCTACCAAGCAAGTAATCCTATTTTCTGGAATATACTTTGTCAATATGTGAATAATCTGGAATTGGAATTATCACAAGTTAAAATACAGCTGCCATTTTTGTCCATTGGAAATCTTTCGATTATTTTTCACGAATCTACAGTTTCTGTATATT
>JAVCKZ010113801.1:0-10133 GCA_034780755.1 Lepetodrilus elevatus | reverse complement strand
AGAGAGAGAGATAGAGAGAGAGATAGAGAGAGAGAGAGAGAGAGAGAGAGAGAGAGAGAGAGAGAGAGAGAGAGAGAAAAAGAGCAAAGATAGCCTTAGAATATCTCAGATATCTACAGAAGGAAAGACGTAGAATCCACGTGGCACCGAGCACAGTTACGGGAGAAACAGATCTGACTGTGGTATTAAACAGAGACACCAGCGAAGATTAAACTGGAAATATCTGAAACCTGTACTAAATATGTACGGCAAAACAAGTGCAATTGTCGAATCAATCATTCAAAGATATAACGTAGAGATAGCACATTCGCACCAATACAAATGCTATATTATTATTCAGATCCGTTTGTTGACATAATTATGAAGATTATGAACAATGCTTTAGTTTATATGCTAACACTACGGGTACCAACCTATAATAACCTACATTTATAAATACATATGTAGTTAAACTTGAATTAAGTAGTTCAAGGATAGAATTAGATTTATATTTTTCATCACTTCCTAGATACGTAAGGTTGTCAAACCTGTACTAACGTACGAGTGTGGCTTTTATTTCAATGTTTCTACTCATTATTAAATAATTTATATTATGCTTAGATATTCGCTTTTCACAATTGTGTTATTAAATAATTGATCTTTTCTCCGAAAATAGTAAGATCGAGTCAAAATGTGTGAAAATTCTACACACAAAAATGGGCACAATGGTAATTATAACATTTAGGCCCTACATTATTTCCCCCACCTGCATTAATAATACTAACACATAATTATAAACTTTATAATTTAATAATAATAATTATACCGAAAACAAATATCAATGAACACTCACGTTAAATACCCGCATAATATACGGATAAACATGTAGAGCTCTGTGCACAGGAGTGTATGCATACTATAGCCTATATATTATGTTTTTAAATACATATTTAATGACGAACTGCAGTTGGTGAAATTAATATCCACGAACTATTAAGTCGATACCTTTGAAGTTTGCCAACAATCCATGGCGAGCTAAATGATTTATATGATAAATGAAGGTTGACATGTAAATATGGGTGATAATTATAGTTAAAAGTCAAGTTTACTCATATATGCAGTTGTACTACTGTTGTACGACATATCATATTGACAGTTATAAAACATAGGTATGTTCTCATATAATGACAGATTAATAAACCGTTATTAGCGGAGTGTATCTTAATCTGCCGTGACAGTAATGTAAGTAAAATTCTCCCCCTGTTGCCGTTTTTATTCATCTGAGTGAAATAGTATTTCATCTTTGAATTTTCTATGTTAATGCTATTAAAATTGATAATGTCTGTCTAATTTAATAATGATATTATGAGATAAAAAAACTTTAAAAAAACTATTATTATATAATGTTATATATGCATTCTTCAAATAACAATTAAAAACAATTAAATTAGTTATTAATGTGTAATATTCAATAAATCTAATACGGTGAAAGTATATTATACATTTATTTGAATAATGATTGTATTTCATTATTTTTTAATATTCAATGGTAAAAGTATAGCTTTTTATTCATGATATTTGAATTATGATGGTTAAGCGATACATCAGTATTTAAACTAAGAACGCCATTAGACGGAGTCCATAAGGAAATGCAGTCATACTTTTTGCGCAGATCGCTCATAGCAAAGGAATAAACGTTTTCGTTATCTGGAAATGGAGCGGCGATAACAAGTGGGGTGGTTAATCACTTAACGATCTGGAGCAGGGTAATTGCCAACTATTACATGACGTTCGGGTATCCAGTGGCATACACCTGTATGAATTATTCACATTGTCCTATAACTGCTTTCTAAAGACTTCTGACTGTTATGTTATAAATGTCGTGACCCGACTATCTGAAACTTGTAGCACAGAATTTTAAAACTCCCTAGTACTCTTCCGTTAACTGCTACGATGTAGATATGTACAATGAACTTTTGACAACAAATGTAAAATATAGAAATATAGGCATTTCAAATCGAGTATGGGTTTATTGCATTGACTAACCTAACATTATTAAATATAATATACATTGTCGCGAGAATTCGTTTACAAGTTTTCAAAAGATCGTTTCAAAACTTTTTTAAATTGGGCTTGTTCTCGTTATTATAATCATAAAGGAAAGACATTCCACAAAATGTCTCCAAAACCGATCTAAAAGTATTTGTACTTTTTTCTTTTGATGTTCATGTTGTGAAGTCATATTAACTTTACGTGTACATTATCCAGCTGTCAGTGAGCGTGTAAATAACAGTGTTATATCCCTGGCTGTTCACAACGCTAGGGCCACTACTTGTCATCTATCCCTCTTATCACCTCCATCTCACCAGCCTCTACAACTTGTACAAGAGAGATCGTGTCTATGACGCGCGACAAATACCTGGCGAAAAATACCTGGCGAAAACTGATCAGTACTGTTGACAGTAAACAATGTTCTTGCATCACAAATATTGTGTTTTATTTGGCAATTTTCATTAATTTAATTACGCATTTAAGTATTACACTATATTATTTAATTAGTTACCCACTCGTCATCCAGAATTTGTATTACATGTAATAATATTATCTTGTATCACCGTGGGTGGTTGAGAAAATATAAACTTGAAATATGTTCACTAAAATTATTTTATTTTATTTTCTGATCTTGTATATTTGCTGATAGTAGAGCGTATAGCTTTTATCCAATCTCATGACATTTTGGTCAATAAATATGTTTAAACTAAACGTGAGTAGACATGTATTCAGACATATCCGGTACATCTACTAATTTTAATAAAATGGAAGAGTTATATATATATATTTAGAAAAATAAATCCCATTAAATTATTATGTAACTGATTAAAAATATGAACGTGTCCCAAAAGTATCAAGTATTACATCATTGGGAAAAAAAAGTATATTATTTTACAACATTTAATAATAATCTGATAAAATATATCTTTCTGGATTCTATGAAGTAATTTGTTTTTAAAAGCACACATTAGCCGTCACAAAGTTAAAAACAAATTATAGCTAATCAGATATACATTATAATTTAAAAAATATATTGTTACATTTTATTAAATTAGATTTAATATTATTAAGTGGGATTATTATCACATAAATATATCAGTATTGTTAATAAAACATTACAAATTAAACTATTTATCCTTATAATCCGATGGCCTTACTATAACAAAATAACACAATACATGGTATAAGTATAACAGTTATATTGCTTATATTTAATTGAGTACTTGTTAATCAATTTCAGGTTCATTTACCAACGCACACACACATTTTGTTCAGCCAAATATTGTAATACATATAGAGAACATGATTGAATGAATTCGTCAGCTGTTATCAGATATCCATGTCATGTCCATGTCATACCAGATAAACCTGTCACCAAGACATGTCGACACGGTGATAACGTCAACGATAATTCACATGATAGTAACGGGCAGAGAAGACCGCATGTATATTATTGCAGCCGTGGATGTATTGCACAGACATATCTACGGACAGACATAGAGTTATGGAGAAGGGGGGTATACACATACTGATGGGTGGAGAGAAGAAGCATGATAGATGGAGAGAAGGTGCATGATAGATGGAGAGAAGGTACACGATGGATGGAGAGAAAGTATACGAGCATTGTCTTACCACCAAGTTGTCCCCACGTGGACGACGAACACGGAAACCAGCACGGTGAGGACGAGTTGGAGATGGAACACGGCGGGATGAGCCATACTACCTCCATTGACGAAGTGCCTTGTTGCCTAGACGGAAGTCTCCACAGAAATCAGTACCATTCTTTGGCAGCAACAGTCGGACGGCAGAGTGATCCATGTCGCGCTCCCTGCACGACCCGCAGCACCGCGTGCTGATCACAAACACCGCGAACAAATACTTTCCGTAATAATATATTGAAATGTTCGTGTGATAATATTTATGTCGTGTGCTTGTCCGTGGTCTGGTATCCCGCGAGATGTCTTCACGTGTCCATCACTGGAGTGCGTCCTCCTCCAACTGTCTGAGAGTCGTGTCTTCAGATGATGATCATCATCATCCTAGTGTTCCGGAGTCTTCGTGTCAGTGGCGCGAGGTCCTCCCCTCACTGTAACTAGGCGGGTGCGTGTGTGTCGTGCTCCTGTGGTGGTCGCAGGCCTCCCTTTTACTTTAAAGTCTCCGAGATGGTCGGACCCACGTATAATATACCACTCTCATCAGACAATACAAACCCACTTCCAGTTAGTTTAACTTCTCCAATCGTATTGGCAAGCGAACCTCTAAATGAGCATTGTCACAATGAAAACTCCGTAGGTATGAATTACTTGTCCAAACATCGTTGACATACCGGTGAAAACAAAGAGAATACCAGCTTGGACACTAACTAGTTTGCACAATACCGCACTTTTTTACCCTCTAATATTGTACTTTATCCAATTTGACGCCTGTTATTTCATTAGAACATTTCTAGATATTTCCGAGGGTAAAAAAAAAGCGAGTTTGTAAAGTAAGGAAGACACCTTTTCTTGACACAGGCCGGCTGCGAGGCTTAGTTGTAGTGATGTTGCTAAGACGGGTAAGAGGGGAGTGCTTCAGCTAGTGATACCACCAGACCTCTCTCTCTGTTCCCGTCCACTGGTCCCCCCGCCAGAGGCCTTCTCTTTACTCCTACTAGAAACCCTGCGCACAGTGGAGAGAGCGGACAGAACCCGGTGGTCACCTCACCTCATTGTCCCCACTGCCTGCACACATTCACGACAATCACAGGATGAAGTAATTATTCAATTAGAATAACACCCTGATATCACTTGATCTTGGTCTCAGGCAATAAACTGAGAAAAGCTGTTAGAAAAACTTGCTGGAGAGAGTGTAATGTAGTCCCTCGCCGTACTAGATTTTCTGGCTGCAGGCTCCGGTCTTTGATGCGGTGGTAATTCACCATGCATTTAGGTATTTACTTCAAGAGATTCGCACAAAGCGGTGATTAATTAGAACTTGGCTATTCACTAAATAATTGAATGTTGACACAGACTAAACAGTTACGTATTATATAATGTTTGAAATTGTTCGAGAGAGTTTTCGTAATAGAATTAGACGAGCGTGTGAATATCCTGGTGTTGTTTTAGTCAGCCTTCACATGAGACCAAGAAATACCAAATTAAATATGGTTGTCAAAATGTTGTGCGGAATTGTTTTGTCTGTCATGCCATTAAAATACTTAAATGAATAATAGGTAGGTTCCGTAGTAATTCACAACAGAACAGAAATTAACGGGTATCTTCATGACGATTGGTAATCCAACGAAGACCAACTTGACAGAAACATATCTTCTTAGTGGTGTCACTTATGTACACAGTAATTCCGGTATCATAACATCAGGAATTACTGCATTTTTCAATCCATATTATTGTCGTTCTGTTGAACCTTCAGTAATTATTAATCCAATAATCGTTCGTAGAGACAATCCGTTGATATCCCAAATATCCAAAACCATGGAAAGCATTTGTCAAAATTCAAGTCCGATGGTTTTTCCAACGTCCTGCACAAGCAACGCAAACTTCCTCCTCTCACGAGGCATCTTAATGCGAGATTGAAACCGCCTTAGTAACGCCAGTATAAATGTACAACTGTGGATAATGACCAAAGGTCACGACGGGTCAAAGTGTCCATGCCTGAGCATGCATGTAGAAGTAATATGTGCCCTGGAAGAAGATGTAGGATGCGCGGTGGACACGTCCCCTGGCTTGTACCAACAGACAGACATGGGTGGCCATGTTAGCTACACGACTAGGTTGAAACTTCAGCATGACAAATGAAACAGAAACTTAAGCAATTGGAAAGGAAATATGTCCGGATGAATATTAACCAAATTTCAATTTAGTACATTGTGTGTGTGAATAAACAGTTGACACAAACTAATGCAACACAGCATACAGTCGTCCATGTGTAAGAAAGTCTCGTTTACTTCAACAGTACTATATCCTAAACAATATGTAAGAAATAGTGAGCCTGATTAATTAATGCAAACATGTGTAGAGCATGTGCTCATGTGATCATCTAATTTATAACGTTGTCGTACACTTGTTAATTGTATTAAATCATGTTTGATGCTTGTGTACACTACTATTATTTATGGTGCATGTTATAATATATATATATATATATATATATATACTAGTACATATATATATGTGTGTGTGTGTGTGTGTGTGTGTGTGTGTGTGTGTGTGTGTGTGCGCGCGCGCGCGCGTGTATGTGTGGTGCATGAGTCAATGTGGATGCCTACTAAAGAATTGATTTAGATAACTGCATGTAATTACAATCAATGAAGTATTTAATACGAGTAATTATTGAGAAATGTATTCACATAATTTGATTTTCATATTAAATACATATATAATTATTTATGCATTGAAGAATGACAATTTGTAAACTTTCTGACATTTAAAACTCATTCAAATCAATGTCATCTACATTTATAACATTGAACTTTGAGGTTTACATTGAACTTTCCATACATGACGGCAAATTAATCGACCTATATTTGTGATAGATTTGGGAATGGGAAACCGTCAGATAACCTTTTACAAGAATACAATCCTCACTTTCTGTAATTCGCGTGAAGCATCTACCAATGACATGAATGCCCAAGCTGTTGATAGAAACATAGCCGGGAGTATATGGATACAAGACAGTGTTTACACACGTGTAGCGAGTCAGAGTACACAGCTACGAACGCCATCTTCCGCAGAGAGGTCCGTGTTTTCTTTCTCCTTTCTTCACTGAGAGCAATATAAAGCATAGAATTGTCTCCGGGTAGCATAGCTTCTTCATATTCAAAACTCCATATTCACTCATATTCAAAAGTTCTATTGTATTATTATACCACCTACCTTCCTTCCTATGTCATCACATCTGATATTTATTATAGTGGGCAGTCGTAATAAAAACGATATTACGAGCAATACATACTGTCTATAGGTAATTGTGGTCCCAGGATAGAAAAAGTTTAAATGATTAAGTTAGTTTATGATTTGATTTGAATTCAATATTGTTTTGACCAGACCATGACCTGATGTTTGGAGGTAATAGCACTTGGAATACGCATTAGTATGCTTCAATAATACCGGATAATAGTAATTGTTTACGTAATCTATAAGTAAATATACAGACTGACATATATATTTATTAAAGTCTCACTCATAGACATCATAAACATTTTCCAGATACTAACATTGCAGTTAACATTGTCTAAAACATGTACCAAAAATAAGGTTACTACTTTAATAAAACCTTACCCTCATTTTGTATAAACTTCAAAAACATATTTGAATACTAGTATTCGTTTGTATAAAATGTACAGATGCCGATAACTAAAAAAAAAATTCAACAGGACTAGTGTTTAAAAAGAAATACTGATGTTTGATTTAACATTTGAAGATTAACATGAAAATTGCCAGTATCGAACAATTATCATAAATGTTGATAAGTACTTTCAATTGGAGATCCGCACTTTAAAGGATCGGTGATACTTCATGTGATGGTTACAATGCTTGGCGGACACGTTTCTTGTCATCAATGGTGATGAAGGTTTCCGCGGATAGTGTGTTGTCTGGGTATAGTCCCCCAGTCAAGCTTGGTCAGTCAATGTTATGATTCCATTAGGGCTAGACTAAAGAAATCCACATAAGGTACAACAGACTTATCTTACACTATATGACACACTGGGAGGCGTTGCGCGAATGTTTGTAACACCCGAAGGTGTACACCATTAAGAGGAGAGTTGCTTTACCTCCAATAGTATAAAATCCATTTTCAAATTGACGCCCTTTTCTTTGGAAATGGGTTCGTGAGTTGTATTAGTTCTTTTGTCTCTCTCTCTCTCTCTCTCTCTCTCTCTCTCTCTCTCTCTCTCTCTCTCTCTTTCTCTCTCTGTGTATATCTCTCTCTCTCACTCTCACTTTAGCTATCTATATATGTATCTATGTATCTATAAATCGATGTCCTACCGCTTTCTATCTCTCATCTATCTTGTATTTTAATTATGTCTCCTCCCTCACCCTCTCTCTCGATCGCTATCATTTTTTCTCTCTCACTCACCATCTTTCGTTCTCAGTCCAATCACTATCTCGTTCTCTCTCTATCTCTTTCTCTCTCTCACTCTCTCTGTGTCCTCTACCTCTCTCACCAGCCTTTCGCCCTCGCCCTCTCTCTCTCTCTCTCTCTCTCTCTCCCCTCTCTCTCTCTCTCCTCTCTCTCTCTCTCTGTCCTCTACCTCTCACCATTATTTTGCCCTCGCGCTCTTTCTTTCTCTCTCGCTCTCTCTCCTCTCTCTCTCTCTCTCTCTCTCTCTGTCCTCTACCTCTCTCACCATCCTTTTGCCCTCGCGCTCTTTCTCTCTCTGTGTTCTCTACCTCACCATCTTTCGTTCTCAGCCCATCACTCTCTCTCTCTCTCTCTCTCTCTCTCTCTCTCTCTCTCAAAATAAGCAACTGTGCCATGTCATATTCATTACGTACATTATACGCTCTTCCCACTTCTCTCTCACCACCAGCATTCATTTCAGAACGCAGTTAATCATACAGCACGTAACTGTATTAGTCTCTACAAGTATCGCATGCGCATCGCAAACACCGCGTTATGGGCGTCGTAATGAACAAGTCACGGAGCACTTACCACTGCAATTTTCTATCCAAACCTTAGCACATAACACCCACCGTGAGGAGTAATTATTTCAAAATTAGTCCAACAATTATCCACGATGGCTGTTGCGATTACCGTAAACAGACTCGACAGTGGCACGGATAATAATCTCTCTCAGCATCGAAGCCAACAGAAGACGAACGCATTCGCGTGGAAACGTCTTTCGAAACGTTCCTATTGCCAGCCAATGAGTTATTCATAGGGGGATAAATCGCCAGATTTGCCCCGCTTGGAAAGACTGATTAACAAGGCATTTGGACTCAATCACAGGGCGTTATATGGTGCAATTATTGCAACATCGAACTCTCGGGCCTAAACGGATATTGAAGTAGGACTGTAATTGAATTAGTTAATGACTGAGAAGGAGGTGCAATATCAAATACCAACTTAGCTGGCAATGTGTACCGTTGTGCGACACTATGAAGGATTAATACCGCGTACCGTGTTCCAAGAGCCAGGTTGGCAACTGTTGTAATACTAATACCGTCACGGGAGTGAGAGATTTATATGGGATATATTAAGAACGTTGGAACTGTCTGTTAAAGGTTTTGGTAATTTAATGGATTTCTATTGATTTCAATGACCGCAGACCCGCAGTTGATATTCAAATGCGAGAACGTAAGTCCAATATCAATTATACTGTCGGAAGGTCTTTGAATGAACGTTTTATTCACGGATGCGACATCAGTATATCACACAAATTACCGTTATAAACGGTGTCGTGTGCATATTTATAGAACAGGATCCATTTCCGGTGTTGATTCTTCATTACAGAATTGATCGATATTTACCGTTACTTTCTTCATATATTTTACCCAGTGGGGAGGGTATGTCGCTATTAAAGTACTGGGAAACCGTTCTCTATGTCAGGATTGTATCGATCTCACATCCAGATAGGTACCCGCATTTATATTCTCCTTCTCTATCTATCTATCTATCTATCTATCTATCTATCTATCTCTCTCTCTCTCTCTCGCTCTCTCTGTGCCCCTATCCCCTCTCTCTCCCCTCTCTCGCTTCCATTTGTTCTCTGTGTGTCGCTCTCCCATCTCCCCTCTTTCTTCCTCCCTCTCTTTCTCTCCCTTTATCTCTCTCTCTCTCTCTCTCTCTCTCGCTCTCTCACTCTCTCTCTCTTCTGTCTGTTCTGTCTCCTTTCTTTCTATCTCTATATTTCCCCCTTTCTGGCTCTCTCTATGTATCCCTCACTCTCTCTCTCTTCTGGCTCTCTCTGTCTTTCTTTCTATCTCTATCTCTCATCTGGCTCTTTCTATGTCTACCTCCCCTCTCGCTCTCTCTCTCTTTGTCTTTCTCTCTCTCTCTCTGTCTCTCTCTATCTTTGTCTTTCTCTCTCTCTCTCTCTCTCTCTCTCTCTCTCTCTCTCTCTCTCTCTCTCTCTCTCTCTCTCTCTCCCTCCCCCTCTC
>JAVCKZ010113790.1:0-10134 GCA_034780755.1 Lepetodrilus elevatus | reverse complement strand
CTTATCACCGGAATTCCTAGTTTTAAATGATACTCTTCGACATTCGATGACCCACTTGCAGCCGCTATGACAACACTTCATGCGTCGTCACAAATGGCTGAAAGATTTCCGCAGCGACGTTAAAACTCCATAATGACTCGTTGTAGATCCTGCGTTATCTTACAGAATTGACGTAGCCATGTGGCACCTTGGGACAGCAGTTTTGGTTGTATACTACCCAGGGAGTAGAGACGGAATGGAGTGCACACAGATCCATTGACCAGGGTAATAATGTAGCACTATGAGCATGCTTTCAAGGGTGGATTTAGCGAAATATAATTTTGTTAATATTTATTTTTCAAATAATATTTATTTCAGAAAAACTTCCGGGACCCACAAACAGACAACTTATATGGCCATCTGAACATGAGCAATATAAATGTTGACATTATTATTACTTGATGATATCCCTGTGACGAATCACGATAGTACTATGGAGATCCAGCTCCAACTGACAATAACGATGTCCTCCACCGACTGTGGGACGAGAACGTATGTTTTATGTGTGGGGGCCACCCTCCTGCCTACAATCTGATTGGTCCACGATGTTCTGCTTGTCTTCATTACAGTGTAGCTGTGATCCCACTAGTGGAAAACTTGCCACTTGCCAGGGCTTCATTGACTTGTCATCTTATGAAATCTTGTTTTTATCCATTTCCCTCGTACAAATAAACTAAGGAAAGGTTGAATTTATTAAAGAAATCTATTAATTTGAATTTGGGTTTACGACCACTCATTTTATGGCTTGGCTGTTTATAGCAGGGGAAAGCAGACAACAGCTGTAGCACATAATATTACAGTAAACCTGCAACCACACCCGACCCTAACAAACCAAAGATGACAACTGCACTATGAGCGTGCACAGCATACCTCTCATGATGGCATCAATACGACATCTACAGATATCCTCTCGCAACATATACAGATATCCTCTCGCAACATCTACAGATATCCTCTCGCAAGTTTGCAACATCTACATATATCCTCTCGCAACATCTACAGATATCCTCTGAGCAACATCTACAGATATCCTCTCGCAACATCTACAGATATCCTCTGAGCAACATCTACATACAGATATCCTCTGAGCAACATCTACAGATATCCTCTCGCAACATCTACAGATATCCTCTCGCAACATCTACAGATATCCTCTCGCAACATCTACAGATATCCTCTCGGACCTAACTGCTAGGTTTCCATATTGACTGGTTTCCTTGTGTCGTAAACGGGCATATCTACTGACCCAGTCAGGTACTAGTATGCTAATTTATAGGGAAGATAACTCTATTTTATGGGGATAACTCTTAATATTTGTTTATAACATGCATTTTCATTGGTTGGTAAGGAGCCTGCCAAGACTCTTCACAAGCTGACCTGAGAACGAGGCTAATGGAGGCTATGGAAAACTCGCAGATAGGTATGAGCAAGTATTTCCAAACCGGAATGTTGTGAAGTTGCTACGAATGCGTTGGGCAATGGTACGTGTAGTCCCCGGTTCCCTGAACAGCAGTTATTCATCTTTGAAGATAACCAAAATACCTTGTTATGATAATGTTTTATTTCACTTTAGCGAGTCACTAATGTACATGTATATACATAACAATGAAATGACTATGATCAAATAAACTGATCATATTTCAAACATGATAAATCGTTATTATCTATCAAATGTCTTGTGTTTCAAAAGCACTGAAATTATATTCCAAGGGACATAACCGAGGAGAATCTTGATCTTGAAACTTGACTCTTGTAGATCTATTAATAAATCACCATGTGAACGCGACTCTTATCTATATCACAGAATGGAGTATTAAGGGCTAGACAATATACACAAATGAATGGTTGAGCTATTCATAGTTATCAAACAAACATTTAATCTGGCGACTAATACCATTTACAGTTAATGCAAATGTGTACACATGACGACAGCAACTGACGTGTACTACATGCCAACAGTTACCAGACATCCGAACAACTTTAGAATAATTACATTTACATTTCAATTACAATTACATTACCTTTCAGTTCAGCATTCTTATTATTTTCTTGATGGCAACGATTCTCATTTATCTTTTTTCGTTCATTTTGATACATGTAGTATTTACCAAATGGCATTATATATAATAATTACTAACATCACATTGAGATTGTGACACCAAATGATTGAAGTCTGCAAATAAAATAGAAACTTAGTGCAGAATTTAGCGATCAATAGGTTGTTCGCTAAATGTATTCGTTCGCATCCAGTGTGCATGCAATGATATAAAAAATGTCCATTAAAATAAAGTCTCGTCAATTTGTACTGTGTCTAGCCCTTATGAAAAGCCTCATGTTAAGCCTACTGTTGAGTCCACTGAGATGTTTAAATTAACGGATCTTTATCTTATCATTATTTCCTTTGTGTGTAATATTGTCACGATCATATTTAGGGCTGGCTAAATATATCGATAATTGCGATTATCATTGATGGAAATATTTAGTAAGGATTATCGAAATAATAAAACTGTGTTATTGATACTAATAAAGGTTTATTGATTACAAAATGTAGCTTTTATTGGCTTGTAACAGACTTCCTGAAGGAAGGAAACCAGTACCCGTGATCAGAATGAAGACAACGACAACTTGTTAGGGAGTAGGGCCAAGGATTGTCCCCTATTTCTATCTCACACATTTTCCAAAAATGTATTTTCCCAATAAATTGTCCTCAAAATACAAATATTCCTTCAGAACGGATTTGTCCGATATTTATCGATAATTGATCGATATTGAACTGACAGTTATCCATATTTCATATCTGTATCGATAGCCAGCCCTAACCTAATAATATGATCTCGGAGACTGACTAAGTTAGGCTATGTAAGTTAACTCCATTCAGACGACTCAAACACACAAATATACATATATATAGCAGGCCGATGTCACGTCTTTTCTTCGCCTTTCTTCTCTGTTCCGTTCGTCTGATCTCCGTTCTTCTGTTCCATTTCTAACCGTTCCTTTGCGCGGACAACCTAGAATTACAAGGAAATTATTTTATTATTTTTTATAGCTTTTTTCTCTCTCTCTTTTTTCTTCTATCGTGTCATGCCTTGTCATGATTTAATTTAATTTTTAATTGGGGTTTAAAGTCGCTTTATATAATCTTTCACTAATATCACGACTTGTCAGTGTAGAGCAGGAGGAAACCTGCAACATCTGTAGCGCTGAACGTTGCAGTAAACCTGCAAGCAGTAAACCTGCAAGCAATGGTTGGTACCGTACCAACAGACCAGGGATGATATCTGCATTGCCACTCTACAGATAACGCATCCTATCAGAAAAGTAGCCTTTGCAAACATTGATGCCTGGCTTCCAGGGGCGGGATTTGAACCTGGAACCTTTGGCTCCGAAGTCCAACATTCTACCACTGTGCTACCACTCGCCCCCTTTCACAAAGGCCTCTTATCTGCTAGTAAGAGCCCGTAGAGTTCTCTTTGCTAATAAAAGCTCTTTAATGGACAAGAGAGCTTTGTGAAAGGATACACTGGCCTTGACTTCATGTCCTCTTAAATTTAGGAACTCCAAATCTTACGACCCAGTCCATCACCATTCATATGTTGATTTAGTTAGTGATGAAACCTTGTGAAATACTTGACACGAGGTGACAACTTTTAGTACTGGTTTAGAAGCTCCTAAATATTTAGGAGGGCGTCGTGAATCGGGGCATTTGTATATAAATGACTTAACACTAA
Organism: Lepetodrilus elevatus; assembly: GCA_034780755.1. Lineage (NCBI taxonomy): Eukaryota > Metazoa > Mollusca > Gastropoda > Lepetellida > Lepetodrilidae > Lepetodrilus > Lepetodrilus elevatus. The sequence goes on along the minus strand of JAVCKZ010113790.1, from coordinate 6,364 downwards.
GGTGACCGTAATTCTAATGGTTTACTACCAACCATAGCTAAATAGTACACCATTGTAGTTTGTACACACCATCTTTTACAGGAGAGAGAGAGTAAGACGGAACTCAAACTCTGACCCTTGACACACCAAGAAAGTAACCAATCAGAATGCACTGACCTTTGATTGTAGGTAGAACGACCCGCCCTTAGCCTTGTCGTTGACGGCAAATAAGTGATCGAAAGACTTCTGTAATACATCCGTGTCCTTGACATTAGATATGTTCAGGATCTGTTTGGCCTCCTACCGACAGAGAAAAGACATGTAGTTCACATGACAAAATAAAGTCTAACACATTCTCAGTCATGGTATCTGCAAAACGTATTCTTGGCACTACTCAATATTGATTTCATGCGACGGTTATGTCGCTGTGGGAATATAATTTCACCCTATGCAACAACTACACACAACCAGCGTTGATGTTAAATACGACCAGTAGGACCAGTAACCATGGTAACCTTTCAAGAAATTACAGATCTCTCCTGGAAGACACCAGGGGTGCGTTCAAGCTAGAATACACAAATACAATAATTTTCCCTACATATATTGCTCGTTGAACGGCTTCGTGCATATTGCTTTTCCTACACAGCGCACAGCCTCCAGACCTGTAGTGAAAAGTATTAATACGTATTGCTACGCGCGTTGCTGAACGGCTTCTGTAGCAATACGTAGCAATACATATCGATATGTATTCTAGCTTGAACGCACCCCAGTTCTCAGCCTTCTCTCTTTATCCTTTAACCTTCTTAACCCTCTCCCTGCTGGATTAGAAACACAGACACGACTCCAGAACATCTCCAGTTGCCTGCATCATTGTGAGGGTTAGTGCTACAGGCATCTATTAGTGCCCAACAGTGAACGCCTAATGTTTATCCACTGTTTATTTTAACCTTCTTAATGTTTTAGGCAACTGTGAGTGCCCAATAGTTACCTCCACTTGTGTGTAATGGTTTAGCAAATTATATGTTAACCTTTTCCCTGCTGAAAGCAACTTTGAGTACCCAATAGTTACCTCCACATGTGTGTAATGGTTAACTAGCAAATTATATGTTAACCTTTCCCCTGCTGAAAGCAACTATGAGTGCCCAATAGTTAACCTCCTCCATAGTTCTCCAGCATTTCTGTTTACCTTTTAACCCTCTCCCTGCTGGATTAGGCAAACGCACTGCTCATTAGGGCATCTCTGGTTGCCATCAGCAGGGAGAGGGTTAAACTTCCACATGTATGCTGGAAGGAAGTCATTAGGGCACCACAATTAAAACCATATGGCCATTGAAAAAAAATTGGTTTAAATTAATGAAGCAGAAAGAGTAATTAGAATTACATGTAGATTAGTGAAAGAATCTTGAAAGCGACTTTAAAACCATAATTAATTATTATTTTTAGATACTATCATTTCCTGCCCCCTCCACACACACACCAACTACAACCACCCCCAATCTCCACACCCCCACCTCACCTCTCTCTAGTTCTCTGCCAATGAAATCCTCAAGGTGAAAGTTTATTTATCCTTTCACCAAATTAGCTGGAAGATATTTGATTTTCCGTGGGACATGTTTTCGTAAGGGTAAACTACATGGAATTGTCATTTCCCCTGCGGCTAATTAGCCACATGACAACAATCATTTTTCATCATTCCATCAAATGGCTGCGCAAACAGTTTTTGTATCGAAGGTCGAAGAATTAGACAGACTATCATCATCAATATTGCTACAAGGTCTGGCTCGCTGAGGTAGAAACGGTTTCAAATTGTTTTTGTTCTTTTTTTTCGCTTCTCAATTCCAGTATTTGAGTTACGTCATCTGAATGCGTAATATTGATGACTATATTGATCCTGGGATTGATCTGTGGATTAGATGTTGTGATTCAATAATACTTTTCACGTACAGCCTAGTAATGAACATGTGTGTAAATAGACGGCGCAGTAATACGAAAAGACTGGACTTGAATTGGCTGCAAGTCGGTGTCAGATCGGGGTCGTGAGACCAGAACGCGATACGCAACAGACTGACACGCTGTCGGTGTGCGATAGAGACAACATTTGCAATTAATTGAAGAACTTTCATGGATTTACCACTGAAATTTGTTGTCAGTTACATGTGATTTTGATTGAATTAGTTCTTTAAGTCGCAGCGGGAATATTTCACCTATACGCAAAGGACCGCGGACTTGATTTCATTATAAGTGTTCTTCATCTACTTGGATAACCAATTTTGATTTCACGTGAAAATTGATACAATAATTCTTTAGAAGTCTTTCTGTGTACTAAATATTGTGTACTAGATCCTGAAGCTTGTTGGTACAGTTGACGCAACTGTTCAGTGAGGTGCAAATCTTGGTTACAATTCGCTGTACACATATATTACTGATGTGATTCCTGGATTCCGGATATGAATCCTTCAAGAAAAATCCCCGGAAATGTCAAATTCAGCCATTATGAGATCATCACGCCTGAAAACAGTTTCGACGACCAAGCGCGTACAATTCACCACAAACCAAAGACTCCTATCTTGGCCAATGCTTGGTCATCCTCTTCCAGAGTAACCGATGATGAAGTGGAATCCACCAGCCAATCAGAATGCGACAATGAATCTGGGTGTGTCAGCGGCGACCAATCAGATGACAGTTTACCAGAATCTGAACCTCAGACAGAACTGGTGGCACTGTCTCTGACAGATGATCCTCAGATTACGGATGAAGCTCAAGAACCACCAGAAGATCACCCTCTGATCACAGTCAATGGAGAAAGCTATAGTCGTGAACATCCTTATTCTAACATGGGCAGCCTTCTTGGGATTAACCCCATAATGACTACAGTGAACCCCGGATTGTTTCCAAATTCAATGTTTCCATATACTAACTTGCCAACACAACTTTCAGTACAGGTAAATCCGAATCCGCCCATCCTTAATGCCAGTATACCACCATTACTACAGTTCCAACAGCAGCTTAGTTTGGGTTCGTCGATTCTCGCGGCAAATTTACCAGATCTGACCAATTCATCCATGACATCTCTGAATTTACCGTTTCAAAATTTGTTGGCACCAAGCTTTCAAATTCCTGCAACTCCTCCACCATCTCTCCCAGCGTCAACTGGATCCATTTCCCAGTTCCACTTTGATGACCACCAACAGCATGGAAGCGCAGCCTATATTTCAGAGGTTCAAAACCAGCTAAGTCAAGCCACGGCACCTCCAGCAAAACCGCAAAACTCCAAAACCAAAACCGTTAAGAAGAAACAGACACCTTCAGAAAATACAAGCCATCAAGTTAGTACTTCTGTCATCAAGAAAAAGAAGAAGGGAGGCAAAAAGAAGAAGAAGAAGACTTTGTCGATATGCGACAGTTCTTCTGATGCAGATGTTGTGATGGAACCATCCAGGGATCAAGAAGTTGCTGAAGAAGAAGCTCCCCAGCCCAGCACATCAACTGGAGAGTGGACATTGCATGGACAAGGTGCTCATGGACAAGGTGCTCATGGACAAGGTGCTCATGGACAAGGTGCCCCAGGAGTTGGCATCCAATACCAAGACTCTTGGGATTCCACAGAGTCCCACAGCTACACCAACTCGGAACAGTCCTGGGAACAGAATAACCTAGAGACCAAGGCTGTGTTTGTTCCATCCAAGGACAGTCTTAGGACTCATCACAGTGACAAGCTGAAGGCTAGAAAGATCACACCATCTGTTGGTCCTAAACCCATGAAGAAGACTCCGGTTCACCAGAGATTTCAAGGTTATGATTCTAATATTAATAGCGATGAAACTTTCAGGAAGATGGATAAGTCTAAGCCACTTTTTGGTCTCAAACCATCCAAGAAGACTAAAACTCATAAAGGAGTTGATGTTCTTGAAAAGCAACACCAATTCGATTTGCCTGCTTCCTCAGTTCGGGATGAAGGTAGGTTGGAAGGTGTTGGCTATTCCAAAGGTCAAGAAAACTCGCGTCATTTTAGCGGGCAAGACAGGAAGGAGCTTGTCGCCAAACTGGACGTAGGACGAGCGATGAAGGGAATCCAGCTGAAGCCCACTCAGCATGTTCATCAGGACCAAGTCAAGGATGAAGAACCAGAAGATATTACAGCTCAAATAAAGCATTGCAGAAACAATCTGAATCCTTTAAACCCAAAAGACAGGACTGAGGACAATCAGAACATGATGGAAAACAGTCAAGCAACTGATGACTATCGTCAAGGATCATCAAAGAAAAATAAAGTGAAGTCAATGCAAACTGGAATTCCTGAAGGGACTGCAGAAATCATGGGATCGTCGACTGAGCAGGACAAACTCTCTGAAAGGGAAGAGGTCGAGAGTGTTATTTTGAGTGACAACAGGAACATCTCCATGGGGGAAGAGGTGGATGTGCAACAGACACATCCACAGTCAATGACACAGACACATACACATCCACAGACACAACAGCAAAAAGCACTCTCACAGCCAGAACAACAATCAGAGGCACTGTCACAGACACATCCACAACAGCCAAAGGTGCTGTCGAAACCATTGTCACAGCCAAAACTACAATCAAAGAGACAAACATTGTCACACCCACAGCCAAAGGTGGATCCAGAGGATCATCATCCACAGACACAGACAGAGGGACATCATCCACAGACACAGACAGAGGGAGATCATCCACAGACACAGACAGAGGGACATCATCCACAGACACAGCCAGAGGGACATCGTCCACAGACACAGAGAGAGGGGCATCGTCCACAGACACAGACAGAGGGGCATCGTCCACAGACACAGACAGAGGGACATCATCCACAGACACAGCCAGAGGGACATCATCCACAGACACTGACAGAGGGACATCATACACAGACACAGACAGAAGGACATCATCCACAGACACAGACAGAGGGATATCGTCCACAGACAAAGACAGAGGGACATCATCCACAGACACAGACAGAGGGACAGCATCCACAGACACAGACAGAGGGACATGAATCACAGAAGGAAGAACAAGGCAATGCTGAAGCAACAACTCTATGCGATGGTAGCAATCAGGATTCCTCGCCAGAGGTCTTGCCAGACAATGAACAAGCAGCAGCAACCAACACCATAGAAGCTTTCACTGTAGAGGTGGATGAATGCCAGGAAACTGCTAAGCAAACTGGAATGGAGATCAACTCTCGGGATGACCATTCTGAAACAGAGAAGACAATTGAGGCGAATTCAACAGTGGAGGAACATGTTTTACCATCTGCAGGGTCTGGCTGTATTCAACATATGGATAAAAACATACCAGTAGTGCTACATGAGAGACAAGAAAATAATAAATCTCAAACTGATCTACACGATGTTGAAGGTATCTAAATGTTTATATGTATGTGGTGGTATTTATTTTCATTGGCTACTTTCCCTTTTCGATTTACTTATAACTTTTAATCACATTTTAACCTATTATTCCTATTATAGGTATTACATCAAAAAGCTATTAGTTTAATTGTTGTTGTATTTTCTCTTTTGAGCTGTAAATATCAATATCTAAATCTCTGCAATCATATTTAACCCTCTTCCTGCTGGATTATACACAGGCACTGCTCGTTAGGACATCTCCAGTTGCCTCCAGCATGGAGAGGGTTAATCTATTTGCTAAACCGATCTGCATCGGTCCGTGAAGGCATTTTTCTATTTCCATTAATACGAATATGTATTTCACTCTTATCGGTCTCAATATTTAATACATCTTTGATTACCCCCAGGTATATTTAGATTATTGATTTTCCTTTTTCCCGTATCCCTATACTCAGCAACGTAAAGACCGAGGGCTGTGTCCAATCTCTGTGTAACACGGTTCCCCAGGCCCCCGCTTGAAATGGAGTAGTCTTGTCAATCAATCAATCAATCATTGTTTGTCTTTGTTCAATCCACAACCAGTATGTCCAATCAAGACGTCAATAGCTTATTACCATGACGGTTTTTATAGTCACTGCCAGCTTAGATAACACTTTGATTGATGTCCAATGGTCATTTGCATACGACACATATCGTGGCCAGCTCGTCCGAACAATTGCAATCGTGACGTCTAAACACATACAGGATACAGAGTGTGCTGTGTATGCCATTATGAATAATACGAGTTATGCTATATGCCAGCCACAGGAGTATGCTGTTGGTCATGAGTATGTTGTATCATCCATAATAGTATGTTGTATCATCCATAATAGTATGTTGTATCATCCATAATAGAATGTTGTATCATCCATAATAGTATGTTGTATCATCCATAATAGTATGTTGTATCATCCATAATAGTATGTTGTATCATCCATAATAGTATGTTGTATCATCCATAATAGTATGTTGTATCA
>JAVCKZ010113789.1:0-23054 GCA_034780755.1 Lepetodrilus elevatus | reverse complement strand
CCACTATTTAATAGAAACATCTGAAGTTTCAAATTCGTTTTACACAAAACGGTAATGAATGTACAACGTGGGTCTCAGCTGGCGATATTTGTCGGCTAGTGACAATGCGTAACTTCCGGTACGTCTTGTCCAGCTTCACATGGCTCGTCTAAAGTCGGTAATCGAAGCATTGGAACCATTTTTGTTTGTGGGTGCCCTCAATAATAAGAATATTGTCATATGAAAGTGGAACTCACAGAGTGGTCGCATGATCTTTATACGTCCAGTTAATACTTTGCACAAACCTTCAACGCATGCTGACCGTCTTTAATCTGTATACTAGTCATGACGTGTTACCAATTGAGATTGTGTAACTTGCAGTTGCTTCTGATATTTGTAATACAATTACATATAAGTATAGATGGATGTAGTTATGTGGTAGCAGTTGTCACTGAAATATGTTTGTTCACACAATATAATAATGACAAATATATGCAAATTAAACACATTGTCGGGTATGTAATATATTACATATTGTTGTTGCTGCTGCTGTCGTAGCGGTTGTTGCTACTACCCGTACTTTTAGATTGGTTTGTTGGTGTAACCATGCTATTATGCAATTTCAATGAATTATTATAATTGGTTGGATTACTTCATTATTTAAATATAGATACATCAGGCATTCCACCGAGAAGTGATACGTGAATAACGTTGTCACCAGTTTGTAAGACTACACGATATCATTGCACATTAAGTTATTGAGTAGCCTACTATTTAGCTTTGTATACGGGCTCCAGCAGTCTAGACCCAATCAGTCTGTGGACCACTTGAGCCACTGCCAACTCATGGATGCAGATGCAACTTCCAATATTTGTGAACAAGAGATTGAGATAGGATTGCCTGAGGATCAGTCTACAATACCAATGTGTTAAACTCATTCTAAAAACAACTTCACTGCAGACAAAACAGGTTTCCTTTATTTGACTGGTTTGCGCCGTGATGTAGCGAGTTGTGAGCACGATGACGTGTCGTCTCTGAAGTAGAACTGTCCATGAGTAATGCAATAAGCGCGGAGGCCGGGCAAGTCCTATGTGATAAGTGGAAGTAATGGTAACGGAGCAAGAACATATTGCAATCCTGGTATGAACGTTGTCGGTACGCTGGTTGTGGTATGCGGTTTGCAAGGTTGCCTAATGCGCGAATTACCTTAGGTATTCACTATCTGTAATACCGTCAGTAGATGTTATCATTATTGCATTAATTATGTTTTATCAGCGTTATTTCCTTAAGGAACTGTTCTATTGATCTTAGGAATCTGTTTCTATTACCTGAAGAATATGATGATGATGATGATGATGATGTTGATGTTAATGATGATGATGATGATGATGTTGTTGTTGTTGTTGTTAGTGTTGTTGTTAGTGGAATTATTATCGGAATTATATGTTATCAGAATTTTATTTTATTTTTAGTTTCAAAATTGTTATAATTATGGTCGTACATATGTACTTATTATAATATGTACTTTAAGTACATGTATATATGCAAGCAGGTATGGTTATTATTATTTTCCACGGACACAACCACGACTACCGTGGTACTGTATACCCGTAACTATTTACACGGGTGGACGGGTCAACACTATGTTTTATCTGCGGGTAGCAACCAAGTTGGTCTAACAGAGATTTGTGGTTCGATACAGAAAACTATGTTACATGTTTGTTATTGAACAAATATATCACCGATTACCATCTCATGTCAAGGTAGAATGTTTTACTATGAGGTCTGTCTCCGCAGCTATGAATAGCAACGCATTGTTAACGTAACTGTGCCACAGTCCATCCCATACCACTAACATGTCCCTGTCTGTGTGCATACACTCGTAATGAGAACATTGATATATTAATAATTGTGTTTCTTAATTTCTATATCTGAAATTTAACGACCATCTGTTAGAAATTGCGAGATGTGCGCATGCGTTAAAGTCCGAAGCTCCTTATTATTCCTGTAATTAAATTAACTCAAAAGAAATAATTGCATCCAATAATGCACACCACTATCTGGTGTCACTTGCATTATATTTCACTACACACTCAGGAAAAAGACTCCGTCCCGATTCCATTATAAGACACGAGTTGTCTTTCTACAACTTGACCTTATCGCCGGGGCTGTACATCTCGTGGCGCAGACCTTATCGTAGTGGCGTTCTAACGTGTAGTTTGTTTAACGTATGTCTCGAGGTCTTGGCCCATATACTTCTTTATTTATTGTTTCTATTGGAGATGAAAGAGGACCTCCCTTCGGCACTAATGGCTGTTTTCGGTGGGGCAGCACCAGTCATATGTTCCTCCGCCGCGGTGAGTCGGCCTTGCTGCGGTGAAGTGACGCAGCAGATACTGCGGACAGAACATAGTGCAGATAGCCGATAATTTCCTGTCTGCTGCCTCGGCTAGTCTCATTTTTTTTCTTTTTACTGATCATATGTATATAATATAATCGCGTCGCATTCCCTTGTGCTGGAATGTTTAGCTTCAAACGTTAAAAGGGTTTCTGTGTTTTTTTAATGGGAATTCAACTAATATCTTAAAAAAAGGTTTAGATCAACATCATAGCATAACCTCTTCATCAAAGCTATCATATTACTTAACATTTCATCAGTAAAACACCGACATCATTAGGAGTATGCACAGTAAACCTGTGCATGGCTGTACGTGAAGATGGCCAGTAACAAACTAAAGAACACTTTATAATACTCTTTATTACTGCATACACTGTCAATGTGTGTTATGTCCAACTGAAACCAATAGTAGGAAGGGCACTTGTTAGTTTGGTAGACTGCTTGTTAACATATCGAATGTAATAATTGTTCTTTGTACAACTGGGCTGACCTAGCTTAACTACGACCTTCTGAAGAATGATGAAACTAGCATCACAATTAGTGGCTGTGGTGTTGATTACTGGTAGCCAGACGTTACGTATCCCTTACACCAGCCCCGACCTCCCTTGTTCTGCTTCAATTCGATAACTGAGAAATGAATATTCCGTCATTGCCGATAAGAAGTATGTCCCCCTATCGCAGTGTTAGCTTCCAGGCAGGTAGTGTTACAGTCTGTCCAGGTAGTGTTACAGTCTGTCCAGATAGTGTTACAGTCTGTCCAGGATGTGGAATCAGATAGTTTGACATCAACAAGATGGAAACGTTGTACTTCAGATAATGCAGTGTAAGCATCGTATTTAGATGTATTATAGAACATATCAGAACCATTGTTCATAGGAGGATTACATTAATATCGTTTGTGTTCAAGACGGGATCCAGCAGTCAATGAGGATGTAGCGGTAAGACTTGGCAATGCTATGCGGGGGTCAAGGTCATGTTAAGAGAATACCGTGGTAAAACAACTTCAATATTTAATTTCATATTTAAGATTATCCGGACTATTGGTTAAGATCTCCAAACTATTGTAATATCACATATTTGCTCTATGTTGAAACTTATATTTAGTGCAAGACTTGAAGAGTTCTAGTTCAAGCAACAGAATATGTAAAATACGGCTCTCACTAGTACACAAAGAGTATCAAAGATAGAAGTGCTCGCGTATATCTGTACAGTATAGAAGTATAACAGGTTATGTTTACTAAGGAACATTTTATACTCCGCTTAGTGCGAACCAATTGTTGCCATAGTTCTTAGACATGCAGTTGGGGAGCCGTATTCTCAGTTGCCAAAGGTCAATCTGTTTTCTGTTCCATGTTCACAAATGTAGACGAGAGAGGTCGCAAAGAGGAGCACTATGCTAGACGCATCTACATCCAGTGCCCTTATCTGATCGCTTTCACACTCTGCTGGTAATAATGCTTCCCGAGTCCCACTAACCGCAGGGTGTACACGTTTAGCTGGGAGTCTAACCTCACCAGCTGATGAGATGGCGGGTCGTCTCCTCGCAGACTATATTCTAGCCTGTACTCACTCGCCAAGGGATGACTCTTCGATGACTCGTCTGTTTCTTACATTGGCGGAACCCGCCACATTGACACTAGTCTTGTAGTATGGACGATGGACGGTACCCAATGGACATTACACAGAATATGCCTGTTTATTGGTGTATTGTTCGAGTTAGGCTGCGCAATAAGGAATGTGTGTCGTGCTTCGTTAAGCATTTAGTTACTCACCAAACCTTACACCAGTCGGCGTCATCGTTGAACCTTCTTTCAATAGTTATCTCTTACTTGAAGAACCATATAATACCCATTAAAGATAATGGATTTGCGAGATGCTTCTTGTATGATCTCTAGATAACAAGAAACCAACTCTCAATACACATTTAACATCACACTTACAACACATTGAACATACTTTGGGATTGTATACATGTCATTATTGATCTGGTTGAAGATGTTTGCTTCTGTAGGTGTCTCCCATTCGTAAGGTTCACAGCAGACACGCTACGAACATTTCTCGAGACGTCTCCCATGTTCCGTGTGATCACATTCCCATCTTGTGAAAGATAACGTCCCGCTGAGGGACACGACGAAAACGAGCGACTTGAAAGCGCTACACATGACCTCTGCAAGCGACTCCTGCTAGTTGTGGTTTCACTCTCGCTCGGCGCAGTCGCCGTGAGTCAGTAAGTTCGGGTAGAAGCTCTCTCCTGTGTCAGTGTCTTCTCGCTAATCTTCCACCGGGGATGGCAGCTGAGGTCTTTATATCACCTCGGAGAGCGCAGCAACCTGTTGCCTCACGTCCAGATCGAGTTCGCTCATTGCCTGCGCTTCTGGAGCAGCAGACGGCAAACTGGGGGGAAATCACACGACAATTCATACTCACGTCTGCCAGATATGTTCTCCCGGAACTTATGTGAAGACGTACCTCTTTGAGACAGGGTACACACCTGGAGCGAATTTCCACCTGCGGTACTTGTGATAAAGACATATCAGTACCACGCTAAGCTTCAAGGGTGGCATGCACGTGGATAAGCAAACATAGATAATAGTATGTGTGGGATGTATATCTCGATTTACATAATTATCAACAGAGCAGAACACATCAAAATGCAATTTTACCAAAAAGCGCTCGTATTGAACTATGGTATGGTTCTTAAAATTCGCAAGTGGATAATCTCTCAAGGTAATGGGAATATAATAACTGAATTGTTAGTGCTTTATAGTTTCCCATTACAATACAGATAATAATTATGCTCGCGTCTACGTCTGTATCATATACTTTCTGCTGAGCTAGGTAAATACGTCATTTGCATGCATGCTTCTTCTGAAGGAGTCATCAGCTTAATGAGTTGGAGTATGCCTCCTTCATTATAGTGAGTATCTTGTCAGAGCTTACCAACAGCGGCCAGTAACTACCAGAGTACATATGGACGAATATTACCATGGAAGTAGCTTGTTAGCTTATCAGTAAAAACGTGCAAGACTTCTGAATGTCTCAAACCGCACCATCTGTTGAAAGACTTAAACAAATGTATACACCCTGCTAAGAAGGGATTATGGCATCATGTAAGTGTCCTACATAAGCATGAAACTTATGTCCGTTAAAGAAACTGAATCAGTAAGACTATGTAATATATGTAAAATTACAATCGTCAATGGATACTATTTCCTATTAATCTGAAGACAAATTTGAAAACTGGAACAACAAATTGAATTGAATATGTATATTAAAGTTGTGCAACCACATCTTACTCATTTGAAAAAGTATTGGGGTCTTTTACATGAAGAATGATAAACTTGATCAGTAGTGATAAGTAGCCTACTATAGATCAAGAATAATACACATGATCAGGAAGGATGATGATGATGATGATGATGATGATGATGATGCTGATGATGCTGATGCTGCTGCTGCTGCTGCTGCTGATGATGATGATGAAAATGATGATGATGATGATGATGATGCTGCTGCTGCTGCTGCTGCTGCTGATGATGATGATGATGAAAATGATGATGATGATGATGATGCTGATGCTGCTGATGATGATGATGATGAAAATGATGATGATGATGATGATGTTGTAAACAAGGTGAACTACACAGATTAATATGACACCAGAGGTCATCTCATTGATATAGTCGTCTGTGTTGACCGTGAACCTTTTCTCAACGTTACAGCATAACGACATCAGAAATGTTGTTTGGCACCTCTAGAATTATACACTGGTATTAATCTATTTGTTATGGTAGATATGTCTTGGAGCTCTTAATTTTCACGGCCATCAGTTTAAATTGGCATAGTTATGTCATACATTTATGACGGAAATATAGAATCGTATACAATTGGTTGTGTACGGTTTCTGTAATGTCGTGTGTCCATTGGCAATTAGTTTCTGACTTGGTCAGGCTGTGAAGACCCTCGCATTCCAGCCTAGACCTTTCTGTACGATACACCGTAACTTAAAGTTAACCATCGTCCGTCATCTACCCCGACCACTGTTTGTGTCTGGTGTATATGTTCCATAGAATATTGTATGTGTAAGTGCAGTAAAGTATGTAACGTAGTAATTTCTTCTGCAGGTTTAATTGTGCTCATTGTTGTACGCATATTGTGCCTTTGTTACTTGAATATTCAATACTAATTAGGGGCCTATTCTAGAAACGTTCTTACAATCCTACGACAATCTTTTCGATTCTTATAATATTGCTGCGAACTGTTCTTAGGCTAAGAAGTTCGTAAGAACGTTTCGAGAATAGGCTCCCAGAAGTATATAAAGTTGAGATTATCAAGACATAACAATAACTGTTATTATCAACACATAATACAAGGTGAATGGTATATGCAATGTGTTCATGTCAGATGATGAAACATTTGTGTTGAAGCACATCATTCCTACAGAAGTCTTCACGATACTTGATAGTGTTGATGGAGGATGCGTCACATTGCCGCGCTTCACGATGCCGCCATACCTATACGGAAACAAGACCAGTATTCTCTGAAAACCATCAAATTGAAGATTATAAATATTACAGACAGAACCTCCCACACACGCGTGCACACTTAGATCTGGTATGAACTCCTGAATGGCATCTCGAGTCTAATATGAGCAGACCGTCTTCCTATTTAGAGTACTCACGTCTAACAATATTGATACAAACAGCGGTGTGTCCTCAGAGTGGAGGAGTCTATGGTGGGGAGAACAATGAGTTCTGCTTTTGGCATTCCCACTGTATATTTTGTTTGCGCTGAAGCCAGCAACCTGTCTGCGTACTGCACCTTCCCGTAGCATTGCACAGCCTGGATGTCACAACGTTCCGTAACACTTCTGTCCTGAGCCACCACGCGGGGTATTTTCAGCGGAAGAGAGATATTTGCATCACGGAAGCATCAGTGATTGTTATAACACACGCCTACGACTATCTAGAGCACCTTTGAGACACGTACTAAAACAAGATGGATTTTCAGGAATTTGGTTCTAGTTATGAAAATCATGGTATATCTTAATTAACGTAAGCATATTATCAATCAATAGACATCTAGTTGGCTGATAATATCTGTTTATTTGCTTCTCCGACAACAGTATTATTATATGTTTTGCATACCGTGTCTTAGCTTTCCCTTTCGCACCTATACTTGTCCCACAACACACTTAAGCACATTTTGGCAACTGCGTAATACTGATACAAACAGTGATGTGGTTATATATTACACGGAAGGATAACATATTTAGGAAGAGCGGTGATGGCCTAGATGATAAGCCAGCAACTGTATGATTGCATTTCATTCCAGAATCATCATTAAAATGAACATCTGAAACATTGATTTAACGTTATACTTTGTCTGTACACGTTGTCTGTACACGTTGTCATCACATGGGGCTGAAATATAAGTGACGGTAAACAACAAAAATAAAATTCATAATCACGATCATAATCATAATTATAATCATAATCATTGGTATTGTGATGCACAGTTACATAGCGCAGTATATCAAGAATAACTGCTTAAATGCGGTTTTGGGAAATGTATTGAATATATTGGAATGTTTTGAGTTCAGGTTGACTCTTGGTATCGCAGTTAAGCACACTGGTCATCACTGGTCATCACTTGTATCTCTGTATAGGTACATGTCTCACATATGTAAGCCAATGAACTGGAACGTCTGAACTGGACGTGCATGACGCTAACGATTAAATGGAATCTGAATAATGGATTCTTAAAAATTCATATACTTGTAATTTCCAATGAAACTGAACTTTTTGAACCAACAAACCACAGAATATGTTTTCATCTTAACAAAAAGCGTTAAGTTTATTTATTCATCAATTATATGTATATATATATCGATTAATAGATGGATACTTAGATTTTATCTTTAGTTTATTGTTAATGTTTAATGTTCAGAATCAATAGTATGTTTTACTATATTTGATTATTCATATAGTCCTACTTGATTTCCAATGTTATTATTCGTTCTGAATGGCACTATAGTCTAGCTAGCTTCAGTTCCAATAAGCACAATATCACATATATATGTATGGTTGTTTTGGAATATAGCTATCTCTGCTAAGTACATTCCTTTGACATACATACAATCATGTTTTGTACTTCCAAAAAGCTTTCCACCGCTGTATGATAGACACCATCTCACTGCGACACCTCTATAGTTTGCATTGAGTGTATTAACCAACGGTCGTCAACCTGAATGTGGTCGTATTTCTTTTGGTTTAATTAAATTCATGCAAAGGGACATAACTCAAAGTGGTACGACTACATTTTCTAAGAATTCAAAGTGAAACGACTATGTTTTCATAGATCAATTGATAATTAACGAAACGTTCCCTTTTTTTAATATAAAATATGATTTGATTTTATAACTATTGAGTGTTGGGGAAGGGAATACGTACATCAGTAAATAACAATTTTTTGATGGACAAATCAAACGTAAGTAGTCTCAGATCGAAATTCGTGTGTCCATTATATAGACCTTTAAGACTACCATATTAACTTAACCTTGACAGCATTGGACTTCCTAAGGTTACTCTGACTGATTTCATTTACGATGTAACTATATCGTGTGTCAGTATTCCGTCGCTGTGTAATACAGTAGCGTTGTATCTGTTACGACCTGGCGGGATACGTCCCATATGTACAGTAGGAATGTTTAATGTAGTATTTGTCAAGTGAGATACCCCTAATGGCGCGGAGGTTTCTGTAGGTACCTCACTCATCGGCGGTGGCACCGTTAGGCCCAACCGATGCTAGGCTTAATTCCAACTCGCGGCGCATGGGCGTTATCCAGTAAATTGACATCCCAGTTATTTTACGAACATTCTAATACTATTAAAATACCTTCTTTTGTGTCGCTGATAATGTCAGAAATGTGCGTTATGTAATAAGCGTGCATACTTGGCTTAGCATCCGGCTAGATAAGCAGCCCTCGGGGAGATAGTTAGGGGCTAAAACCTGCACTTGACTTTCTCCGTTCTAAACTGGGGCTAGAGTGACAGGTGCCTGTACTGACGTGAAGCAGACGGGGACGGAGTCCTTCCCAGACTGGTATTGATGTAGACCTCCTGCTAACTCCACAGTTCTGCCGTACTTGAAGACGCTTCATCAAATATATAACGAAATAATTAGACGGTCAATAGTTTGACAATTGAATTGGAAAATGAATCAACAAGTACTCCAGTGGGACCAATTGAGCGATTACACTCTTGAACATAATGTATGGCTTGCTTGCTACCCTCTTGAACACTATATGTATATGTATGGTTTCCTTAGTATACTCTTGAACATTGTATATGTATGGTTTCCTTGGTATACTCTTGAACATTGTGTATGTATGGTTTCCTTGGTATACTCTTGAACATAGTGTATGTATGGTTTCCTTGGTATACTCTTGAACATAGTGTATGTATGGTTTCCTTGGTTCACTCTTGAACATTGTGTATGTATGGTTTCCTTGGTATACTCTTGAACATGGTGTATACATTGCGCCCCTGTCTACTGACACAGTAGCTAAACGAGTACGTGTGCACCACAGAAGATAGGCTAATGAGGAAAATAAAATTAAGTAGTTTGTACGCCTTTGTATTTTATATCTGTGATAATACAGCGAAAAACTGTCCATTCCTGGAAAAGAATGATTTGCAATGAACAAAAAAGAGCGACTGTATTCTGAGGAGTTGTTAGGTCTGAATGACACGCTACTTCCGGGGTATAACGTTTTATCGTCGCACTCTCTCTCTCTCTCTAATTACAGTGATGTAATTTATTAGGAGATTCGTATTCAAAATGGCCGCCAAATGGCTTAGTATCAGTTACATAAAATCTTAATGAGATCTGAACATATGTATTATATTCACAAAGTACGGAAGGAGTAAATATTAAAGATTAGAAATGATGGATGCGAGACGTTAGTGCTTTAGAAGATATTTCACGACGGGGGGTCTGTAGGCGGGAACTATCTGGCGGTCATTGTCCGGGCCTCGGTGCTTTACTATAGTCATCAGGCAATCACATCGGGCGATCGTCCAGGTCTTGCACCATCGACACGTCATCCTCCGGCAATCTGATAACCATACACATTGTTGGAAGTATATGTGCAGCATATTAATTTATGTTTAAAAATAAAGAAAACAATGGACTAGACAGTAAGTGTTGCGTCACTTGGATGGAAATCAATACATGACATTGCAGACTAATCACACGAAGAAGGCAGAGATTTTGAATTTGTTTTCAATAAAAGTGACTAAGGATATCACAAATATGTGTACATTGCTTCATAACTACAGTTGGACTTGGCTCATATCTATGTCCTCAATTAAGAAGCCTAGTTTTCGTAACACAGTTAAAATCGAAGTTCACGCACCTGTTGATACAAAAAACTTGTTCGTATATGTATTTTTGGATGCAACCTCGTGAATTTGAAGAAAGTAATATTTCTCCAAATGCATCTCCTATTACTATTATAAGAAAATTACTTCTCCATAGTGTATTAGCGTAGTGAATCAATCTTGTACCTGAACACTCTTCAGAACGTGCAGAAGTCATCACTGAGTGACATCATCCTACGAGTTCGTGATTGGGTGCAACTAGTGGCTAGGTGCACATGCGATTCCGTGGGTCACTTGGGGATCTCAGACAAGGAGCAGAACGACAGATCCTAGGGCGTGTCGACAACATTACTGGATGCTATAACACAAGCACTGGGTCTTCTATGCTCCACGTACTGGTAATCTAAGTAGACAAGTTCTAGTCTGGATCACCGCGGAAGCCGGGATCCAATGTTCTCCTAGATAAATGTTCAGATGGATCACATCTCACATAAGAGAAGCGACGTAGCTTTGTATTCCATGTCTCTCCCCGCGGTTGTCGCGAAAACTACAAACGCTTCCCCTCCATATGAACAATCCTACATCAGGATCCACGCTACTTCCGAATACAAAAACCACGCATACATGTCAGGAACATTTCTCAAATCCGTCTTTCATTTACGTACGGAGTATGTTTTTGCCAATCCCAACTCGACATGATAAAATATAAACCCGCATATTACTTCCCTTGATCGCACGCGTGGAAACCTTTCTTATAATGCCTCGTCGAAATTGTTTTGACCCTGGCAATTCCAGATCTCTGAGAGGCAGTCTAACCCTTGACCTCCTCCTACTGGGCAGATGGCGGGGAGAGGCTGCAGCTTCTACTGGATGCCGTCATCTCAGAGCTGGTCCCTTGTAAGACCTTTGTCTGCACGTGTACCTGTTGTGTCAGTTCACCGGGAATCTGTCAACATTGATTTCAATGCACACAGACCCCCGATGTGTTCTCATGTAGCAGATCTAATGTATGAGTGTACTTCATGTGTTCTCATGTAGCATGTCTACTGTATGAGTGTATGTCCTGCTGTAGTAACGTAGTTCATTCTATTACCTGACTATGGACAAGCTCAATAGGCAGACATACTGAGACATCCTTTCTGCAATATTAGTGATGATTGGAGTGCACTCCCTTAATGCTCTTGTTGTTGTTTCTAATTTGAAATCTTTGTTCGCAATTCCTTAATTCTGACAAATTGGTAGGTAAGGACACACTGAAGGGTCTATCGTGCGTGTATATAAGGTGTATATTCTTGCATAAGCTTCACACCTGTATAAGCTTCAGAACAGACGGACACGAACCTGGTAGAATTACGGTATTTATGTATGTGATGGTTTATATATTCAGGTGCACATATAGTATTTCCGTTTAGTTAGTATAAAATATATTATATGTATTTTCTAGTTTACAACGTTTCCTTGGATATATTTCCACACATGCACACATACACAAGCGCATAAATACAGACACACACATACACAAAAACATTTCCCATACAGAAAGCCTTCTTTTTAAAGAAAAATAGGTTTCATGTTTTATTTATTTTGTGTAGCTGTATTAACTCCTTTGATTTTTGGTTTTGAGTTTTTGTCTTTCACAATGTTGGCAAATTATCGTGCACATGTGTCCCAATGCAAAATACATGTTTCGTGTAATTTACAATTCAAGAATGGGACCTCGTATACACAAGCGTCTATAGATTAGTACTCCTCAACATGACGGACAAATGCGGCCCTCTGCCTTGCCTAATGACATACAGGTTGGTTTCTGCCCAGTGTTGCACCTAATACACATTTCTCTGAAACATCTACGGCCGCTAGCGCTCAGATACTCGCGAGCTCGTCATCATGCACACATCTCAGACGGTGGATGTAGGTTGAGAGTGCGGACGATGTCGCAGTGTTGTAGTGTGGCCCAGTGTTGGTGGGCGGCCGCCCTCAGTGGGCAGTGACTAGAGTGCCGTCACTATGTATTGTGTTATGTATTTGTAGGCACACTAAGATGCGACGGCCTTCCCTCAGTGGTCTGGCGTGCGCCCTAGCTCTGGGCAACTTACTGGCGTCAACCCTTCTCCTTCCTCTCTCGCTCGGACAGGCCGCAGCAGCGGCGGCATATCGACGGAATCGTTACGACTTCGCCAACCACCCAAGAGACATCTTCTACGACACCCATATGATGACAGACGGCCACGAGGAAACGGTTTACCTGTTAAAAGGCAAAACAGAAAGGTATGTTTCCAGATGAAACCTGCTTATACCCAATCGTTATAAGTCAAAACTCGTATTAAGACGATGTTAACATATTCTGCAATATCCTGCGAGTATACCAAATTACTGAAATAATCATCCCATGTATACTGCAGTAAGCTTTTATTGCTACATACAACCCACATTATTGTTACATATAACTACACATGGCTGTTACAACTATCACACGTGGCTGTTACAACTACCACACGTGGCTGTTACATATTTCTCATCGTAATCAGCATGAACTGGTCATGTTGTACGTGCTCTTCTGACTTGCAATTGCTTGTGATGCCAATATGCCTCTGACTGTGATGTATACACCTATTATGTATACATCTTATGTACACCTATTAGTTACACACATTATGAATACCTATTACCTGTACCTAGTCCGCCTTCAATGTTCCATAAAGCTGTGGTATCGCTCTGAGACCATGGCCCTCGCCACAATTCTCTTGTAAGTGCTGGATATGGTGTATATATAGCGACCGAGACAACGCTACGTAGAAGGTTGTTGTCTTGTAGCATGATGAAAGGGAGCGCTCTTCCTGGTGTTTCCATGCGTCCTAGCTAGAAAGAATATTTCGCTTTTAAGGTCCTCACACACCAGAGGTGAGCGAAATATTGCCGCGCCAATCAGCGGCGACAACAAAAGATTCTATCGAAATTTGTCGTTGCGAATTTCGCTTTTGGTGTGCAAGCATATAGATAAATGATAAAGTTCTATCTCAGAACGTAAATCGCTGAGTTTGTCGCCGCGAAATTCGCCTCTGTTTTTCTTCTGGACATGTGGTCTATTCTTGAAGGTATTAGCTGCTATTTCTTCACAACCAGAAATTGCTAGTAATGTTTCTCTCTCAATTATTTGCTAAGGTGCTACTTCTTACTACTTCTTACTGAGATAATAATTTTATTCATCAATTCAATTAAATCACGGATATATAACTAAAGGCTAAGACCAGTTATAAGTATTAAACGAGAATTTTACATAAGTTATAACTAAACTATTAGAACTTCTGATAGGTATATGTGAATGGCTATGACGGCATAGTATAGCGTACATATCATGTTTCTGATGATGCACGAAACACGTGTGCGGACCTGTTTTCAGTGCATAGTTGAGAAATATTTTCTAGTTATTATGTGCTAGGTGAAGACTCCACGAATATAAAACTAAGAGAGCCCTAGCTCATCTCTCGCTGGCGGAAGCCTTGCTCTGTGGATGCCGCCGACTGTTTGGCAAGCACAGTCTTCTGACTGGCGGAGCGATAAAATTGTTGGTTTCACCTCGTTTACATCGTGGCAAGACGCGCACTGTAACGCTGGTGTGAACAGACACCTGTTCTAGTCCCAGATAGCCATCACTGTCTGTGCCTCTGCTGTCTTATCTCACAATGCTTTACTCCTCCGATAGATCGGCGTATATTATAGTGTTTTACTTTGAGTCTCCGCTGTATCGTCTCAGAATGCTTTATTTCTCTGATAAATCTGCTCTAAATACTTTACTTTTATTCTCTACTTTATCTTCTCATAAAAAAAGTCATAATTGCATATTCATGTTTTCTCTCTTTTATATTATCAGGATGTTTTATTTCTCTGATATATCGTCTCATTGTGCTTTACTTTGCTTCTTTGCGCTATCGTCTCACAGCAGTGTATTTTACTGCTCTCCTATATACTGTAGCCGCACAGTGACTTAACCCTATGATGTATCGGCTCTCACTTCTAACTTTCCGTCTCTCATGTATCGTTTCACCATGCTTTCTTCACATCTGCAGTGTTTGTCTAACAATGCTTTACTTGCCGTACGAGGTAGCCGAGAACAGATCTGAAACTTCAAAGCTATTCCTATGACTAGTAATCATCGTACGACATATTTAACTAGAATAGGTTATGCTTGGTCTGCACAATACCTCAAAATAACAGGACATCTGAATGATATTATCATCGAATGTATTATTTTCATACACGTCCAATGGTAATATTTTCCAATGCATTCGTGGATAAACCATAGCCATTAACGTCAGAAAATACAATTTCCCCGTAAATAAATTAGTTAAATGTATTAATGTAGAATACATACCAAACAATTCAACTAATAATACTACAACGGTATGAACCGGGTTTACCCAAGTAGGTAGAATGGACTTCGTTCTATGCTCTGGTGTAGTTACTTATGATCTATTAACGTTGTACGCGGTGTTTCAGCTACAGGTTCCTGCTAGAAGAGGGAGGTACTCCCCTGTCCATTATCGCCACTCCGTGTGCATCCAACATCACACTACAGCTGTCCAGGAGCTATGTTCCCAGTGACAGGGGCACACGTCCTCAAGGTAAGCATCACCATGTCTGATAGCCAGGACTACAGTCGTTTCGTGAAACGCAGGCCTATATGAAACTACATATCTGAATAAAGTGTCAGTATTTGCTTGAATTGTGATGTATAATCATTACTGCTCCATTTTATGAAAATGCTTGTAGACTCTATGTGAACCTATCCATTATGATAACTGATAGCCTTCGAATGCACTCCTAGTAAGTAGGCCGTCAGCCAAATAGGATACATGGGCATCCATGCGAGGCTACTTTGTAAAATTATAAACACATGTAGTTAAACATTGCTCTTGTAAGACTCGCAGGCTCTACTGCACGGAGGCAGATGTACCCACGGCAGTAGTTTCACCTCATCTAGAGTCACTGCACTTCCACAAGTGCAACTGTGTATTTGTTGTCCGAATAGAAAATACCTTCTTACACAATCTGCTATTTAACATTCAAATTAACAGGACAAGTCGGGGCCAGGGTTCGGCCACAAATCTCTCTCATGTTCTGGCTGTTTGTTTACTATTAGCCCATGTATTTTGTTTCCTAGAATTTCTTAAATCTGTGAAAACTGCTAGAACGCCGACTTCAACCCGGTCGTATTTGTTCCCCAACATCGACTGTTTAGCTTGCGTCTCGTGCAGACCATGTGGTGCGGCGAGGAGAGAGAGAGAGAGAGAGAGAGAGAGAGAGAGAGAGAGAGGGAGAGAGGGAGAGGGAGAGGGAGAGAGAGAGAGTGTGTATACGTATGTGTGTGTGTGTGTGTGAGAGAGAGAGGGAGAGAGAGAGAGAGAAAGAGAGAGAGAAAAAGAAACGAGCGAGAGAAATAGAGAGAGAGAGGAGAAAGTGAGAGGGAGAGAGAGGGAGGGGGGGGGGGGGTGGATATGTAAAGTATACATGTATGTAGACGCACGGTCATAATGCTAATTCTATTTCGACAATACTGTTTAATGTATACATACATGTAAAAGAATATTTCATCGAAGACAATAATAAGATTATTATAAATATTTCTTGCAGTTTTTTAATAGCGATTGTGATGACCTTAGAATATTTCTTAAATACACCTGAAAAACTGCCAAACAAATGTATATCTTCGCAATGGTAGATTTATAATTAGATACCATCCTATGGAATACGGGAACATTATTATTCTAGGTACTTTGGTCTAACTGGTCTACTATCTAGTTTGTGTCTGGTGTTCTCTTACTATAACCAGACTAGCGGTAGTCGCCGACTAATACACTATGGCGAAGGGCTGGTGTACATCTGGAGTTGAAGATAATGCAAGTGTCCTATATGTCGCCCTCTGTTGTTGTGTGTGAGCATACATCCCCATCTAACGCAGTCATGGTTATGTTTTCAGAAACCGACCCTTTCCTGCAGTCAGTGTATAGCAAGCAGATGGAGCCGAAGACGTCCACCAGAATAGAAGACTTCAAGGGAGGTGGACGGATGACGTACATGACGCAAGATGCGTCTGCGGGGTTGTATGTGCTTCAACTCCAGGCCACCAACACTGACACTGAAGTCAAACTGTATGCAACCACCACGCCAAATAGTGTCAACCAATACCCGCAACTACCCACAGACATTCGCGTGAACATTACCTCCAGGTCCAAGCGATCTATTGGTTTCGCCTGGTTCCCCAGTGTGGACAATACATGGAGCAGACCGCGGAGGAATTCCTTGGAATATTGTATTTCTGTCAGCAGAGTGAAGAACTTTGGAAGTCATTGCTCGGCGCTGGCTCACCTCCGCGGGAACTCTCGGCCAACTCCGCCGCCATTCGCGGGATTTGGATTTAGCTGGGAAAAGTCCAAACAAAAAGAAATATTCAAGAAGGCAAAGCCTATTAAAGCGGTGTCCCCTAAGAAACTTTTTTACAAATGTATTGGTTCCAAAACCAATTATGTGTTTGATAAGGCAAAACCCGGACGTTCGTACTTCGTGGACGTGTTTGTTGTTGATAGAAGTACAGACAGATCCTCGACGTATCGAGGAGTTGCAATAAAGACAGATCGTCGCAAGAGGAAAAGCAAACTTATTCTTGAGGAAAATAAGAGAAAACATGTGACAATACAGAAGGGCGTGAAGTCGGAGAGTGTTAGGTTTGAACTCAAGCGCCAAGTGAAAAAGGCTGTGTTAGAACTAAAAGCTTGCCGAGGCATACTGGCCTTTGAGATTATACACAACAATAATCGTATTCATAAGTCCGACGTTCGGAGGATGAAGATCGTACGAATACAGCACATGCCAGCAGGCAGTTACATTATCCGCTTTAAGGGTAAACGGAAACGGAAGCGGTCAGTGACAGTGTTTTTCAGTACGGATTCGCGGAAGTACCGTCCGCCTCGACTTCCGGTCGACCATCGGATCAAGGTGTTCGATTCCTTGACCACGTGCACAAACGTAACGATAGCTTGGATGGGCAATGACGTTAAACAAAAATATTGTCTGTATAAAAAAGAAATTGGTGACGATGAAAAGATACGAAAACACAGGTGTTCGGATCCGGATCGCCGGAACGACTCCGAGAGGGTCTTCTGTACTCGCTTCCGGTTTACTGACCCTAGGAAGGCCGTCATTACAAGAACGGTGACGGGGCTGAAGCCAGGAACTAACTATCTGTTTGATGTGTATGTGAGCCGAGGACGGAGTGCCTCGCTGGTGTATCGAAACCAACAGATCAGGACCAAATCCCAGTGTTGAAACAATGCCAGTGCCATTTAATGTTGATCAGTTATGATAGACTACATGTATAATGTTTGTTGGTAGTGGCGATGATCGCGACAAGGCGGCAGACTCGTGTAAAGATCTTTATGTACAGTATCTCACTATTTACGCTGAGTTCGTTGCACTACTATATCATACATGGCACATACAATGTTATGCGGTCAGTCACAGTCGTTTCGCTTCTTTAAATAGTCTTGAATAGCGAAACAGACCTCCGGACGTTCTAGCAATAACGGATGTCAGTACATGCATTGTATTTCATGAATATAGACCCAAACATTACGTGCAATATCAAGTCGGCCAATAGCTTTCACCGGGAATAGTCAGGTTGACCAGCGACGGTCAGTGATGGTCGGCGATGGTCTATGATCATACGTGGTCCGTGCTCACACCACAGTGAATATGTGATATGTGATATATGATATATGATGGGAAACAGAGACTTCCGTTCAGTTGTGGTATTCGCTGGATAACCCAGACGCCTGGGAATGCTCTGACTGGAACCACGAACAAGTGTGTAATGTGTATGTTTGAGTATTGCCCGACTGAGCAGACGTAGTATTGACATTCACGGACTAGGGATACGAGTCACACCGGACAACAGTTGGCGTTCTCAAAGCTGAACAATGTCACGAATGAACGCAATAATATTCAGATTGGACAAGTATATGAGATTATCTAAGTCCAATGCAAGCATTGTATTCTGAAAGTAACAAAACATGCATGTTTATTGGAAAGTCAGATTAATGTTCATGTGAGGTCCACATTATGCTTTGCATTTACACTATATCAATATTGTCTTCTTGAGGACAGGTCGCAACCAATGCAAGAAGAGCACACGTGCTCATCCTACATGAGGGCAGAAGACATGAGAGGCGTGCGTACTGATGGTTTGAATGGACAGCGTATGCCATATGTCACACGCATCTCATCGTGCTTTGTCACGTGACGCAGTGCCACAGTGTGCTGGTATTACAGGACAGGCATCTGAAAGCTCGTGGTATTATTATTATTATTATTATTATAATTATTATTATTATTATTACAAATGGGTATGTTCCACCTGTTTCTGCATGTACAGTATCTATAGAAATCAGATGTAATGTCTTAGGCTACAGACTCTGAGGATATATACATATCTCTGCAGCGTTTTCCGTACCTCTTTGTTACACAATATACTATAAAATTGCATATCATTTGTATATTAATCACCGGTATACATACTACAACACAAAGTACACACTAGAAATCTCAATCAGGGCAGGAGGAGAGTAGACGCATTGAGTAATTCTGTGGCAGTGTTTAATAGCGCCGCGGTACCCCTGGGGTAGTATTGAGGTATTGCTGGTTTAGGAGTCAGTGCTCATTTAGGACAGTGATATTTCATGCATGGGCGAAGAATTGTAGAATCTAAAGGTGGTGATGTCGGGTACGATGGTCAACTTTGACGTAGTGTTACTTCAATATAAGAGTCGCCTAGAGTCGCCTAGAGTAGACTATTCCTATAGGCACTCCGGTGCCTTAGATAACGACATGTTATAACCCTGCTTCGAGTTCAGTCCACTATATTATATCTCACACACTATTCACAGTTGTACTGTTGGCATTGCAAAACCAGGCCAATGTCGACATGTACGCCATGTAAGCTTGTACATACGGAAGTTCCAATATGTAAACATGTCAAACCAGTAGTACACTGTGCTAAGATGAGCAATACACTGAAGACGTCATGGTCTCTGTGATTCTCGGTTTTGTCTTGGAACACAATCGTCCCGCGTTAGTCGCACTCACGTGGCTTCCCCAACTGTAATATTGCTGAACGTGTACCTTATTACGCCCTCAGAGCAAGACTAGTCACTCGTGAACGTGTAGCCCAATCACAGATAGCAAGCCCGCCGCATCCTTGTACAGTTTTACTTTGAACTAATATAAGGTACATAGTAATTATACTAGGTGTATGTTATTCATTTGACATATGTTCCACTTGATTTCTAGATCAAGGTCATTGCCAAGGACACGAGTGCTAATATCCGTGCGATCAGGTTTTGGTACATCCGGCTTATGTCCCCTGAAAGTTAAATAAATAAACATTAAAATATGCGTTCATTACTATTGCTGTGAAGAGTGTAGTAGCCTCTAATGTCTCCACATCCTGTACAATACATTGCTTCTCGTTTACTTCAAAACATATTGGCATTGTAGCGTCAGTTACTACATGTTGAACTTACGGAGATTTGCAATGACAATCTGGCATCACTAGTATATCACTTGATAGACAACTGTGTATGACAGAGATCTTCATTGTATGTTCAGTTTGAGCTGCAGTCTGAACGAGTCTGTAGCAAACAAAGCCCGGGTGTCTCATGAAGTACAAACTGTATATTAGAACTTTAACCAGATATATGTGTAATCGGATTCCGAACACGACAATAGTATCCTATTCTTCCCTAGTTATGTATGACATTCATTCATATACGTACGGCAAGGAGTAGAGCTATGACATCGCTTTTTCGTTATTCATCACTAAAAGCAGTATTCTAGTCATTATCGCTGTCCTAATGTTTATATTTATAAATATTTAGTCTGTCACACAACATCATCGCACCTCAGCGGTACTCAATTCCATTCAGGACTCACTACAGCCACATGGAGTGATTCCTGAACGCAATTAAGGACCCTTTTGGTGCGAAAATGGTCATACAGTAACAACTGTCCATGTCACAACCAGTCACGTGTATTTACTTTATGTCTACGCTCTTTAGACAGTGTCCACCATTCGTTAATTTATTAATAGCATTCATAATCGACAAACTTTGTCTCGACTATGACCATGTATTATCAGATTTAGGTAAATCACCGAATTTATAATTTATATATGTTGCACTATATACCATGCCATGTCCTCATGCCTTATCAATCTGCGAGTAGTATACGCACACCATCTCGCTACTTGGCAGTCATCAAAACTAGTATCGTATTTGGAATTCAAAACCGTGTATAATTTCTGCGGCCCTGTAACTAAATTAGTTCCCTTTCCGTGTGGTCTTATATAAAGAACTGACTGTAACTGAGAGCTTGTACTTTGTGGAGGTACTAGCG
The DNA here is from genome assembly GCA_034780755.1 of Lepetodrilus elevatus. NCBI lineage: Eukaryota > Metazoa > Mollusca > Gastropoda > Lepetellida > Lepetodrilidae > Lepetodrilus > Lepetodrilus elevatus. Next base: position 1,847 of record JAVCKZ010113789.1, on the reverse strand, counting down.
GAACATAAGCGTGGTGTAGAAGGGGTTAGCTAAGACTATACTGCAGAACGTTACACAGGATTAACCCTTTACCTACTGGACTAGGCAACAGGATCTGCCCTGTATGGCATCTTCGGTTGCCTTCAGCATGGACATAGTTAATTAAGCAGATCTTAGACGCTCATCACAGGAATATTGTTACCTGGTCTGTGTTCAGATGTTACCGGGTCTGTGTTCAGATGTTATCTGGTCTGTGTTCAGATGTTACCGGGTCTGTGTTCAGATGTTATCTGGTCTGTGTTCAGATGTTATCTGGTCTGTGTTCAGATGTTCACTGTGTCTCTACTCACCGCCGTCAGCCACATTGAGGGCGTGGCCGTAGACGATGTTTTATTTAATTGTAATATATTGTTAAATGTTCGTGATATGGCTATGTATGTTGTAATAAAAGAAATCAAAACTTCTGATATATACTTGTTATTATTATATGTTTTCTTCTTATGTCTAGATTGGAGTTTCCTATATTTTAATATAGACATGCATTATGATTAAAGAGGATTGCAAGATTCACCTTTCATTAGAGAAGAACACTGGACTGCAGGATTGATGAGAGACACTGTGCTACGTTATACACTATGGAAGCGATGCCTTCTGTTAAATGACACATGTAATGTTAAAGCGATCCATGATATAGTAAATGAACACGAATAGCATTGGAATATAGTAAAAGCCAAGTAAAATAGGCTTACCATAAATGCAAAGAAGCATCCGCCAAGAATAGTCACAATACACATGATAGGTATCGCCTGTTTTAGGTCTATATACCTTATACTTAGTGCACCACTGTGGTATTCACAATACTAAACACAGGTCATAGCTTACATAATGTAGTTAAATATGTCACAGTATTAAACAGTCACTACACAGACCATACATTACATAGGGTTACATTTATCTCTCTCAAAACAGTTCACACTCAGATGATTGGCATTGGTACCATTCTCTAAACAAAGCATTCAATTTATATATAGTTATACACTGTAGGTTGATAAACTGTAATGCACATAGTAGTCCTACACTGTGCGGTGTGGTATCTAAGTGATGTATCTGCCACTATCTCCACAGATATGGTAATTGGCTTACAAAACACTCTTGTCTACGTTTCGGGAAAAAATCGCAGAGGGAGTTGATTTTTTTGTTGTTTAAGAAACTGGGTTCCATCTTTGATCTGTAACATGATGTTTCTTTCAGCAGGACGCTGTGCATTGAGGTAGCCGAACTAGTTGCCGGGATGAGGCTGTCTAGCTGATAACAGTATCTGCCCGGCCTCTAACAGGTCTGCCTACAACAGGCGTAACGTCTGCTCATATTGACATACAAACACACGTCGGATCAGAGGCCGTCTGCAGCGGCTTTGTAAGCACGTCTAGTCTTAACGCGTTCTTTGTCTGTCAAAGTCAGGAGATTAGTCCATGCACTGATATTCATTGCATCCACTATACTAGAGACCATGTAATATCGGTATCTGTTCTCTGACCACACTGTATCAACTACGGTATACCAGAGACCATGTAATAGCAGACACGTACTACCTGTAGGTTATCTGTTCTCTGACCACACTGCATCAACTATACCAGAGACCATGTAATACCCGTATCTGTTCTCTGACCACACTGCATCAACTATACCAGAGACCATGTAATATATGTATCTGTTTTCTGACCACACTGCATCAACTATACCAAAGACCATGTAATACCTGTATCTGTTCTCTGACCACACTGCATCAACTATACCAGAGACCATGTAATAGCAGACACGTACTACCTGTAGGTTATCTGTTCTCTGACCACACTGCATCAACTATA
>JAVCKZ010113788.1:0-39419 GCA_034780755.1 Lepetodrilus elevatus | reverse complement strand
TCTTTTGTTATGGGCGAGTATCTTTTTAGGGAAATCGCTCTTCTTATTTGACTTACTAGCCCGTTGGCTTGTTCAAAATTGTAAATCTTTGCACTAACTTCCCACCCTGCTTTGGCGCCAATGACTCAGGGTTCAGATACTGTCCCGGAAGCCGGCATCAATTTGTTCGTGGAAGTTGCCATTCTGACACGATATTGATAAGACGCGCTGTCTGTAGAGTGGCATTTGATGCAGTTGTATGAATCATCCTTGGACGGTCAGTACTAGCCGGTGCTCGTATTTTTCTCGTAGCTTTCCTGCAACTTCAGTGCTGCAGATGTTGTGGGTTTCCGCCTGCCCTAAACTGACAATGTGAAAGAATCTTGAAAGCGACTAAGTCTAAACCCCAATTACAATAAACAATGGGGAGAAAAAAAGTTTCCATTTCTTACATGACACAGTAATATTTGGTATTTTCGGGTGGATATCTCTCGATCAGATCACGTTCATTGTCAGTAGTTAAATTTTGGACTGGAATAACAAGGGTATATTTTTGCAATGCATGGTCGTGTATGATTGTGAATGTTGCATTATCAATGTGAATTTTCTTTGGAGATAAAATACTCAGAGGTTGTAGGTCTGCTTTCTATAAATACCCAAAGATTTCATCATGTTCCAGGAGATGCTAGCCAGGAATATTAATCAGTACTGAGAGGTAAGCAGAGCCGAGATAGATGTGTTTTATAACCATTTGATATAGTCTCCTGAAGATAAACAAAGCGCTTTGTTTATATACCAACGAGAGAAGAAGTACTGTGGCCTGGCAGGTGACATGAACACACCTTTTTAAACAAGCGTCCATTTGGACGTATATAGTAAATATTTTGTATTTTATATCTGGTGGCGTTGGTGGTTACTATACCACATGGTATCAGCTCCAGGCTGTTCAGGCTATTCCTGCTGTTATGGAAATGTGTTGTTTATATTATTGGCTTTGCTAAGTGACCAGATGTAGCCTATTCTGTATAGCCAGATAGTCGGACAGAGCCAGATAGTCACCATGTCCTTGGATACCTGTCTGTGTTTTCGCTCTCTCTTTTCCCCCCCGGTATCCGGCTGCACAGTTTTTGATAAAGAGCACGCACAGTTTTTGATAAAGAGCACATGCATTTTTAGACTCCCGATGTTGCGAAAATTGGTTACCAGTTACAGACTGGCGGCAATCAAGGCATTTCCTCCATAGCAATTCCATTGATACCAGTGAGTCCCTCTCCGAGATTTAGATAAGTGCCACTGCTGTAATTGAGTGAATCAGAACTGGGCACCTTCAATTGCCAATCACCGGCCCGGCCTTCTGTAACTCTGGCTACGCCAAGCCAGATGTTGATGTTTTTTTGTTAAGTGAATCAAGTTATCTGAAGATGTGTGTACATGAATTGGGAGTGAAAATGAATGCGGTCTACTGTCTTGTTTGCACGTGTGCACGTGCTGTTTAATTATTTTCCCGAACTTCAAAGTGATGGAAATTGATGCCGACTTGTTAACTTCAGAGTTATCAGTGTTTGGGAATTCCTGCTGCCGAGAATCAATGAGAATGGGAACTATATTTTTTTAGGTACATGTGTACCTTTATTGAAGACCTTCAACATGGCTTAATCTTATGTAGAGTTACATTGTTAGGTTTGATTAACCCTCTCCCTGCTGAAGGCGAGTTAACTTGCCCAATCACATGCAGAAATAGAACACTTTGATTTTATTCAGCAGGGAGAAGGTTAAATGGGTTAAATTATTTCAAATTAATTTAAATTTATATTTTATAATTTAAATTAAATATTGTTCACTGTTCAAATTTGGAATGACAAGAATCAAATTGACAAATATGTCTGTACATGGTATTGAGGACTACTAAGATGATCACATTTTATATTTTGTAATGTTAACAATTAAAAACAGACACCAGCAATAATGCTCATTTTCCAAATTATTATCATGTTCATGTCCCAACAAAATTATGTGCTATAGAACCTATTCTCGACCTTGCTTCTTCGAGGTCTCGTTGTTTGAAACCCATACCTTTATTTCTTGCATTCAGCAAATTTAAACCAAAAAAAAGCCTCCACAAACATTCTTCCTCTTATAGATTCTACCTCCAGTTCGTTGGTACAGTTCCCAGTTCATTCCACTAAGTGCCTGCAACTTGAACTGTGTCCTGTATAATTTAAGTTCACGCATGTGTGTTGATAGGTTTATTAGAGAGGGTAGGCCTAGAGGAGGGGAGGGGCTGAGTCAAAGTCAGGTGTGTTTTGGTCGGACATGTTGAAAGTGCAGCAGAGGGCTGACAGGTGTGGTAAGTGGCATCCCCCTGGAACCGTGCTGTAACGTAAGACCTTCCCCCAATGGATGTGTGCGATAACAGTGCTGTCTGGTGTTCCTCATGGATATGTGTGATAACCTGATAACATTGCTGTATAGTGTACCCTTCTGATAATATGGTAATACTGTCTTGTGTTCTTCATGGATGTGTGTGATAACATTGCTGTCTTGTGTTCCATTCTGATAATGGTACTGCTGTCTTGTTTTCCCATGGATAACATTGCTGTCTTGTGTTCCCTTCTGATAATGGTACTTCTGTCTTGTGTTCCTCTGTAAGGTGTATGATGCTGTGATTATCTATTGCTGTCTGGTGTTCCTCATGGATGTGTATAAATTATACTAATGTTGCTATGTAGTGTTCCATTTTTTAAAATCCTAATTTGATATACATGATGCCGGTGCTTTCTTGTGTTCCATGCAAATGATAACACTAACAGTGCTGTGTTATGTTCCCCATGGATGTGCTGTCTGAGATTTATTCTGTATTATGTTTGTTTTCTGTGCTGTCTAGTGTTCCCCCAATTACATGGTAACAGTACGGTATTTGGTTTACCATGGTGTGATCTGTGTATAACTGGTGGTGCCTGGCATTACCATTGGATGTGTCCAATAACCGTGCTGCCTGGAATTCCACGTGTATGATAACGGTACCGTCTGATGCACTCGCCAGTGGTGGGGCAATTCTGAATGCCAACCCATATTCCAAGTGATATTGGCGACTCCTGCGGAATTTTATGAAGCCACGTACAAAGCCACTCGTACGATTTCAGTCCAAATAATTGACAGGCGAAGTCAATATGAGAGAGAACACTTTTCAAGTCGAGCTCGAGATTGAAGCGCGGATCAGTTCGGACTCAATAGGATTGTTTAAGCAGTCATGGTAGAGTGGGATAGCTTTGTGTCATATAGTTTGCAAATGGCCCACAGAAATGAGAGTTAAAATTAGCTGGCAGATTTTTGGCAAGCAGTCAGGTAAGGAGATGGTACTGAGTTGGGAGAATCCCTATTGAAGCTTTCTTTGCATTTTGTACATTTGTGGATCCATGTGTACTGTTAGTTGTGTAAGACCACCTTCAATTTATTGAAGCTTCAAGTCTAAATTGTCTAGCGTCTTTTCAGCATTTAATTGGAAGCACTTTGCAATTATGTTTCATTGGAAATCGTGAATGAAAGTGCTAACAGCCTGGCTGAAGTATGGCTAAATGTGTTGAAAAGATTTCAAATTCCAATGTAAGACTGTGATGGTGATGATAGCTAAGCAGACCGATGTTGGCATACTTACGAAAGCTTTCAAGATGATGGTTATGGTCAAAATAGTTACAGCTCCAGTCTTGATCGTAGGTTTCAGATAAACGCGTTTCTCGTTTAGTACAGAATTAAGACCGTCTGCTGTTTATCAACTTTCTGCGAGCTCTCGACAACAACTAGTGTAGTACAAGCACTGATGATGGTTTAAGCACTAGAATATTCAGCATGTGGTTTAGTTTATTTCGAGGCAATGATAATAACATTGCCAAATATTCCTTGCAGGGTTTACTAGTGCTTATGCAGTGATTGCTTTACAATGACATCAAAATCTAGACCAGGACAAACATGTTAATGCCCCATTTTCATTGCCTGAACAGATATTTCTACTATTTAAAATAAATATCAGCGCGCTGGGTATTACTCCTCGTCAAACCTCAAACATCTTTTCGCTCAGGTTCCTGGACATTTCATTCTAACATTTTTAAAAGCAATTGGTCTGTATCATATATTTTAATGTTTCACCACATATATCAACTATTCTATTTATTCCAATTCCATTTAATCTTTCTCAGTTCAATAATATACTTCACTTTTAATAAAGCTTTTTTTTGCATGTTTTTCATGCCACCTTTTATTTTTAACCCATTCATATTGCATAATTAATTACCGTAGTTCATCGTCACGTATGAGTGAAAGATTCCCTCTGTGATGTAAAGCAATATGATCTAAAATAAATTAAAAACATTATTTGGGTTTAGATGCCTCTTTCAAGATTCTGTATACCTTCTAATTATTCTGATTAAGTGGTTCCGACTCACATCAGTGTTGACGTTAACATGTTATGATATTAATCACAAGATATTATCTGAAAATTGTTGAGTTGGTGAATTAATTTTGCTGACAGACAAGATGCACCAGTGTTAACTCAGATTTACGTGTGTCAAGGTTAAAACGTGCAAAATGTTAACACAATATTTGAGGTGTTTTTCTTTCAATTACAATTTATATTTTGCTATGGGGATTTTCTTTTACTGCTTTCTGTTTTGTACAAACCGGGATGGAGGCCAGACTGTAATATATAACATTAATTTGGGAGGAGGGTATAGTAGTGCAAACATCAAGGTATTGGAAAGCATCAAAGTGTTCATTTTGTGAAACTCTAAATTTATTACAAATGAAATTTTAATATTTAATTTGAAGAGATTTTGAAATGTAATTATGCTGAGCCTATTTTACAGCATGTTGTGGCAATGCAGTTATTATCCTCGGTTTGTCAGTACCAGGCGGAGGTCAAAGGTTTACTGCAACATTCAGCGCTACGGATGTTGCAGTTTGTCCTTCTGCTTGAAACTGACAAACCGTGTCATCAATTCAAAATTAAGTACCGGTAAATTAACAAAAAAAACAAAAAAAACAAAACAACACACCTGTAAGTGTAAGCTGAATAGTGGATGTATTGCAAAGAAAAGCATTGTGATAAGTACGTGTCACTGTATGTATGCACATTTCTTCATTTCCCATGTGCAAGCAGTTCCTTTTGCTGATAAACAACTTGCGTGACATTTTGACAGTGGTAATCAGGCGCTCTCCCCGTGGTAAAGGTTAGATGACAATCTGTCTCCCAGAGTCGCGGAATATGTTCCATAATCGCCTTGAGGCCAGCGCGTGGCTTGTGGCAGTGTTCAGACAGAATCACATGCCCAACTCAATGTAAATACCAGGCTTTTTCTTATTAAAAATGGATGTCTTCTATAGGCAGGAATGCTGTAAGTAGATTATGTTCTCGTCAATGTCGGCCGCATTTTCCCATAGATGAGTTCTTTGTCGATACATTGAAGGAAAGCATGAAACGGAAAGGGGTTAGTTATTATCCAATTTGCTATCCATCATGTTCAGAATAATGAGGAAATCATCTAGAATGTGAACATATTTTGAACATAAGGAGCAATATCTTAATACGTACTACTAAGTATTACGAGTATATTTGTGGGTAAATTTGAACATTTTCAAGGGCTTTGTATATTTGAGCTGATATGTTTAACTAAGTCACAAGCGTCTCATATCTTGCCTTGCTCACTTGAACAACAATCTTATAAATATCATGGACTGATTGTTATATTTCACATGACGGCTGAATCGGGAATTCATGAAGATGGAAATCGAAAGAATTTTCTACTCAATGACTTGTTCAAGTTCTTTTGATTTATGGATGATTTTGCTTTAATACTCTGCATGCTGGGGGCAACCAGGGATGCCCTAAAGAGCTGTGCCTGATCCAGCATGGAGAGGCTATGTTGAGCAGCACTACATCTGCAAAAGTGTATGTACAACACTTGCAAGGTCATCAATGTATTATTTTATTTTATTTTATTTTACTGTGATATAATATGGTGATCAATATGATTATGGTGAGCTACATCGGATACCACAGTATTTGTCTCGTATATGGAAGTGTTTGACAAATCTCTTGATGATGGACACCGAGGGGTAATATATTTGTGATCAATAAGCATTGCTTAACAATTGTCTGGTGATGTGTTGTCATGCTGCGAACACTCCAGCTAATTCTTATGAAGGTCATTGAATTTACAGACAATTTGCTGTGATATTGACTTCCAATGAGACATTATATTCCAGTGCAAATATTAGGTCACATACCGGTACTGAAAAGAAATATGCAATTATGAGCTACTTAGGTTAACCGGTTGGGGTGGTTTGCAGTAGCTGTTTAACCCTCTCCCTGCTGGATTTGGCATAGGCACCTGGGTCCGTATTCTCGAAACTTCTTAGCTAAGAACTTCTTAGTGAAAAAAGATCTCTTCACAAATTAACATACCCGGGTAAGCAGAAACCCAGTTAGGCAAATTCTTAGTATTTACGAACTTCTTAGGACTTGTGAAGTTTCGAGAATACGGGCCCTGCTCTTTATGACATATCCCATTGCCTCCTCTATGAGGAGCTAATGGAACATTTGATAATTGTTTACATAATATTAATAATAACCCATATTGTATCATTCATTTTATTGAGTAAGTTGATGTGCAACCAGTAACATTGTGATCAATTACTTAATTAAGTTATAATGCTATAAGATAAACATTTTTATTTATCATACATGTATCTGGATTGTTCAAGATATTCTATTCATTATTTATTTATTTACCGTATTTGAATTGGGTTTTATATCAAACCTCTTTCAAGATTCTTTCACTTACATCACAACTTGTCAGTTTCATTAATGCAGGAGGAACCCTACAACGTTCGTTATGAGCCATGAATGTTGCAGTAAATCTGTGAACACCATCTGGTACTGATGGACCATATAGTTTAAAGTAAACTAAACAAAATAGGTACATTTACTAAGATCGTAACAATAAACAAACTTATTTATAGAAATATTTGATTATTTCCTTAACAGTAGGCTGAATTAGATATATACAGGATACCTTGAACTGGTCACAGGATGTTGAATTGATACTCGAGGAGATGCAGGATGCTATCGACTGGTTACAGGATTCTATCAACAATCAACTGGTTCTGGCGCGGGAATGCTATCTATCTCGGACTGCGGATGGGCCGTCTGGCTGCAGTGTATATCATTTGATGTGTTATCGCCACTCTTCTGGGTCAGTGGGGCTCGACCCAAGATGATATTTACCACCAGGCTTGACGAGTGTAACATTGGTCATTGAGATACTGCCGAGATGTCTATTATTAGTAGGTACTTCAGATTGGTTCGGATCCGAGCAGGGTCTTGACTTGTGTGATTGCTTTATTAGAAAGTTTGGGTTTGTCGTTTGTTCAGTTTGGGTTTGTCGTTTGTTCTAAGAATAGGGCAGTCAGTTTTATGTATAAGATGTTGACCGCCGATCAATAGATATCGATAATGACAAGTCATCAACGATTTCCTGCTTTTATGTAAACTTAACCGTTCCAAGTCTGGCGGTAATGCTGAAGTGCCTGCGAGTCTAGAAGTGAGCTGAAAGTGTTAGTCATGGACTTAGGAGATACACACACTTCCTCCTCCTCCTCCTCCTCCTCTCATACTCTTCTCCTCCCCTTGCCTATTCTTGTCCCTGCCGGGGTCACGTTTCTATGCTTCCACCCCGAGGTTGTATCAGCTGGGGTGAGACAACTCTAATAGGCGGTCGCCCTTCTGCTGCACCCCCCAGGCTCGGCACAGCTGAGGGGTGTAATTTGTTTGTCCAGCAAACAGCTCCGAATATCCTAGCTGCTCGTATGTTTTGCCCGTAATTTGGGGGGCCAATTGTCGTTAGGGAGATAATATTAGATGTAGCCATCCTGGCTTGCAGGCCCGTATATATATCTACCAACAGGAGCGGGATTGACGTCAGTGGCATCACACTAACATATTGGTGAACTCTGATCCGTAGGCTTGTAATAAAAGATACCAGGTCTTCATGCTTGCTGGAGGTGCATAGTAAAGCGTTGATTCCGCTGGTAAGTTTGTTCACCCTGGTGTTAATGTTTTACTGTGTAGGGTAAACTTTTAAAAACAATGTCCACATTGATGTAAATTGGCTGGCTGGTTAATGTTGCATGTATTAAGTTTTTGTAAAAGTATGAAAGCTGATAAAACGTTTTCGATCCGGAAATATCTTTTCACAAATAATATCTAGTATGTATACAGTGATGTATATTTGTATTTTGAAAAGATACACCAGAGTATTCTATGTATGTGGCTTTTCTTTGTGAGTATCTAATGAAACATTTATCTTTTTTTGGTACATTTTGTTCTTGTATCCTTGGAATATATTTTCAGAAACTAAGTTCTATATTCACTGACTGAATGAGTGAATATACAAATTTTGGTGAACTAAACTATTTATTAAAGTATAAACTTCTAAGTAATTATAATTTACATTAAATGTAAATACTATAAAACTTGATGTTTTAAATAGAATACATATTATTATTTTAGTGACAATCAATGACTTTTTCTTTCATTTAATAATTGATCATGTAACTATATTTCATGTTGTACTTCCAACCTATTACCTGCTTATTAATGTGGAACTGTACTATTTCAAACATGAATATTGCATTATTGGCCATATCGGATTATACTCAGCAGTAGTCGTTAAGCAAAATACATAAATTGCTGTAATCTGATGTTAATGACCCTATATTATTGCACTAAATGGTTTTTATTTGGGTTACCTAATAGTTGTGGATTAGCGGACAGTTTTGACTTGATTGCATTTACGGCCTGTGTAATCTACTTTCACACTTCATTAAAGCTATATTGAGTTACAGCATTGGCCATGTTGACTGGGGGGCGTCCATCTTGTTCACATATTGAAGCATTCCAGGGTGGTTAGTAGTGTAACTACGGTAACTATAAATTAATGGAAAGTTTAATTGTAGAGAATGTGTTCATCGTCTGTTTGGAGTAATAGATCTGACCATTCTGACTTGCATTCATTGTCAGGTCGTATTTCATTATACTTACGACCCAAGAGGCAGTGGTTGTGTTTTGATGTTTGTAAACAAACCCATTCGATAATGATAACAACAATGTGTACCTTTTCCCCTGCTGGGTTGGTAATCGCTATACCAGCTATGCATTATGTATATGGGGCATCTGAGGTTGCCGCCAGGGAGTTTCAGGTAGAAGGTTAAAGCAATCTGTTTCAACTAGCGGCTGAAATGTGAAGCAGGTCACGATGGTTATGGAACCAGGGTTCCACTTAGGTTTCAATTTTTGAGACTCCCGGGGACGCATGTTGATATACTTATCAACCATTTTTATTGCGTCCAAACTTGAAAACTTTGCGTATGGGATGCAGGATTGCGCGTTCGGAGAAACCCTGTGGAACATATATGATTTCATGTTCAACTCAGTTTTGTTCACAAATCTCCTTGTCAAATTTGAGCTTTATGAAATCATACTCAAAATATTTTGTAATCTTGGGTCCAGATAGTCTGATGAAACTTGTAACATCTGAAACTTGATTTGTATGTTGGTGTTCAATTTCTAGTTGGACTTTTTTGTATCGTATTTTGTGTCACAATGAAATGTCAAACTAAGAATGGCATCAAACACTACAGCATTACACTTTTGAACAATTACTTATTTATATTCATATTTATCTATACTGCTGGGGCATGCCTAGGTACAGTGCACCTGGAATTCAATCTGTTCTAGTTGAAGACTATATCAGACTTGAATCGGTTGTTCTGTTTAACCCTCTTCCTGCTGGACTAGGCACCAGATACTTATCTTCAGGGCATCTCCAGTTGCCTACAGCATGGAGAGGGTTCATGGAAGAAGATTCCACAAATCCGAAATAGGTTTCTGCAGATGGCCGTGTTTGTTTACTTGCACCGTGACTTTGTATCCCGTTGATTCCTGCTCATCACTTGCACCAGACTTGAGTTCATTGGCAGTTTTTGTTTGTGGAAATTTCTTGAAAACTTGGTGTAGCACCAGACTCTGCTGGCCTTTAGCAGTGGCAGCAGCGCCAATGGTAGCCGTGGTAATGAGAAATGTGCCCTGTGCCACCTATCACGATAATAATTACCTCTTCAGTCATCTTTTTGTCAGTGCTATTATTTCTGCAAAAACTGGAATGAAGTTTGCAATGCGATATCGGTTAGGAGTTGAAATCTTCTCTTCTGGCAACAGGTTTGTCATCTGGAGATTTTGCTCTAGTCCCAGACTAAATGCCAGTGTAATTACTCGTAATGTATATGCAGACTAACGTAAAAACAAATACGTGTTCATGTAATCGTGCAGTCGGCCAAACTTTCGTTTCTTTGGGGTGTGTGGTTTGTCTGGTGTTGATTGGTGCATGGGTATTTTTCAAATTCAAATCTTGATGGAATGATAGTGTTATTCAGTAGGGATTGGATTTATGACTTTTCAATTAATGACATATAGCAAATGTACCAGTAGAGTATGCTGAGTCGACTTAAGTAAAACCCTGGGTATCGTTTCCTGAAGATCTCACATCTACTATGAGACCATAAGGACTCTTGTAGCGATCTCTAATACATGGGGATTGTACACTTATGAGAGTGTCTTGTAGTTGATATGAGAGCTTCAAGAAATGATACCCTGTATTGTATTTATGACATTCATAAAAAAAATTAATCCTAAGACATTCTTATGTTTCACCACAAAATGATTCAGCTAGAAGGAAAACCCTGCATTGTGTTTATGACATTTACAATAATCAAAGCCTATGGAGACATCCTTTAACGTTCCTATGTCTTGCATTGCAGGAACAACCTGCATTGTGTTTATGACATTTACAACAATCAAAGCCTATGGAGACATTATTTAACGTTCCTATGTCTTGCATTGCAGGCCATGAGAGCAAGATGACCAAGCCGGTGGATGCGACACGGTGAACGATGGCAAGCTTTGATGCGGTGGACTACTTCCAGAATGGGCGGGTGGTAGAGGTGCTGGCCAACGGGAGCGACCGCTGCCAGTCATGGCTGCTGCTCCCCGCCGAGAACCTCTGGCCTCAGGCCTTGAGGGGATTTCTCTACATCCTGGCCATGATCTACTTCTTCATGGGCATCGCGATTTCCTCGGACATCTTCATGTGCAGCATCGAGGTCATCACCAGCAAGAAGCGGACGATCGTGCGCTGGGACGAGGAGAAGCAGGTGAAGGTGGAGCGGCACATCCTCATCTGGAACGAGACCGTGGCCAACCTGACTCTGATGGCCCTGGGCAGCAGCGCGCCGGAGATCCTGCTGGCCACCATCGAGGCCGCCTTCAGACTGGGCTCGGAAGACGAGCAGGATTCGCTCGGCACCTTCACGATCATCGGCAGTGCCGCGTTTAATTTGCTGATGATCACGGCCATTTGTATAGTGAGCGTGCCCACACCTCAGATCAAGCACATAAAGGAGCTAGGGGTGTTCATATTGACGGCAATTTGGTCCATTTGGGCGTACGTGTGGATGCTGCTGGTGGTGGGATACATAACGCCGGGCGTGATAGACCCGTGGGAGGCGTGGGTCACGCTGGGATTCTTCCCGCTGTTCGTGTTCATGGCGTACTGCCAGGACAGCGGTTGGTGGTGCAGGAAGAAGCGGGTGGAGGGTATTGAGAACGATGACGATGATGACGAAGTGATGGTCAGTAGCGTGCCTGGACACCAGTGTTTTTTTATTTTAGCCACCAATGAAGCATTGAGCCAGTAATTTATGATCTTCACACCAATAAGTGCACATTTTACAATGTTGTTTTACAAGTCCTTGAATTTTCAGCAGTTCATCAGCATTGGAATGAACCCAAATTCAATTGTGTAATAATCGTTTCATACTTAATGCAATTTCACATCTACATGAATACAGAACACAGACTTTGAAACATGCCCTTGAATTTTTCAGCAGCTTGCCTTGACCATGGCCATTTCATTATGAAATAACTGTTTCTGAGGCCCAATATATGGCCCAATATATGGCCCAATAATTGTTTCTGTTTCAGAATGTAAGAGTTGTGATGGCCAAGCAACATTCGTCGATCACAGGTCACGTCACTAAGGAACTACATGTCCTAGAAGCACAAAAAGCACATAGAATGAGGTAAACCTTCACTCCCTGCTGACAGAAATGTAGATGGAGATTCCACCATGCTGAACATAGGACTAGTAATAGGAGTCTTTATGACCCTCTCGCTGCTGGATTAGACACAGTCACTGCTCTGATAGGGCATCACTGGTTGCCTTCAGCATGGAGAGGGTTAAATTGTATTGTCAGAGGAGATCTAGAGTCCGTAGAGAGCAAGTGATATTGTATCCTGCTGAGAAACATGAGAATAGATGTACATGTCTCATAACTTCCATTCATAATCCTTACCATAGTTAATTTATTCATCAGTTTGTAAGTGGGAAGATTCCAACTGTGACGTAAAACAAGAATTTACTCATTGTACGTGAGCGTGTCACGATTATTTTCAAAGAAATATCAATGTATTAAAATAATAAATATTAATTGAGAAAGAAGCTATCTGTACTATAAATATTTTAATAGTTTTATGAATATGAAACATAGCTGCAATAATTTAATAATAATAGTTAAGTCATTATTTTCCCTTTTCTAGAAGGGACTTGTCTGAAGAGCAGAATGTTGAGTTAATTTATGAATAATGATTTTAAAATGCAAAGCTATTGTAATATTTGGTCTACCAATCATTGTCAGTAATAGACATTCAGAAAATAATAAAGGAGTTCTTCTCATGTTCACCTAACTCCCTGCCGGTTTAGGCACAGACACGGACGGCTCTTTATGGTATCTCCGGTTACCTCCAGAATGGGGAGAGTGGTCAAATCTCAGAATCTGTATTTTTCAATGAGTCCCAATACCGTCCCATCTATAGATACCTTTAACATTGCAGATTTTCAAATGATCCCCAGGACCCCCTTTAATTCAAACGCTGATTGTAAATATTATGCATCGTGACAGAGATTCCTTTAATAGCCGTATTCTTAATAAATCAAGTTTACGGCAACAATCTTGGAATAGATGTCAAATTATTGTCCTGGCAGACTTCAACATGTTGAAATAGGTCGAGTTCTGCTGGAGATTGTCTTTACACGGAGTATATAATGACTTCTGTCTTGACTCGGCATTGATCTCCAATAGGCGTATTGATTTTCTTAATTAAGTGTCACGATCGTACAAGGCTATAGATGACCCACTGGTTCCTTCAACTGTGAACGCCGTATTAGCAGAGTACACCTGTCAGGCGGCACTATCGTCAGATGGAATGATTCAGATGGCCAGTGTTTGTAGAAGGATTGGCAGGCAAGGCTCAAGAAAGACCCGTGGCTACATCTTCGGATAAAGTTTATAATTAAATGTGTTAGCATGTTTACAGTCCCGGCCTTTAATGTATGATCAAACGTTTTTTTAACCTTGTTTTTTTTTTCTTTTCTATTTCTATCTCCCTCCCCTCCCATCCTCTCCCTGGTCTAAGAAAATAATTAATTTGTTCTAAAATTATAAATGTGTACTATAGTATTACCAGGACTGGTAAACTGTCTAGTGGTGTAGTGTTACATTGTGAGGTCAGTTCAGATCTGAGGCATGTTCTATGGTAGGACAGTAGTGCCATCTTTAAGCAGTTGCATGGAACGATTGCAATTTCTATGATCCTCTTATTTATGATCGGTTTGGTCTTGGAAAGCCTTAGCACCAATCTTGGCCATCTCCCAGTGGAATTCATAACAATCACTTATCACCTAGAATCTGAGAATTTCTTGATGTCTTCGGTGAGGAAAAGGTTAAATTGATTTTATGATAAATGTTGCTGTTGAGACTTCTGACTAGGCTCGTGCAGGAAATGTGATTGTGAATGCAAATTATTTGGAACTGGATTGAAATTGCCTTTCTTTATGGAAATTTTTATATTTTCGATTTATTTATTATTGCACTTTCTTGAGAGACCAAATTTCTTGTAAGGGATCAAGGTATTTGAATAATCATGATCGAGATGAATCTCTTGGTTGAAGTGCTTGCATTCAAGTTATTGACAAATGTATGCGCGTCAAGGACGATCATTCCCTTAGTTCATTGATGGTAATCAACAGCTGTCTATCTAATTATTGCCCCTCCATCTAACCCTGGGTATAGATCCGATGCCTCAGACATGACAGGATCATAATTAACACCTCCTTGTTTACAGTAGACACGACTAACCAGATTACTAGTCGAGGACTGTAGACACTCCCTTCGTTAATTCTTTTTAGAAGGAAGATTTTCGAATTTTACAAAAACAGCATCACTTTGATCATTTGATCAGTGCAGACCTGTGTTAAGTTTGCATCTCGATTATAATGTTAATTAAAAAACAATGGATGAATACTTTGTGTTTTAATAATTTGAAATACCCATTTTGATACCCGGCAATCCCTTTATAAATAATAATGTGCAATTTTAAATAAAAAGCTCTCTGTCTGTACAGTGAAAGTTATATATATTTTTGCATGAACTTCATGATGAACCTGATATGATCGTTACCAATGATTCTTATTCCACTAGAAATGTTTTGCCCATTTCAGAATCTATTCCTGACTTTTATCAGATAATGACAATCTAATGTCAATTTTGGCTGAAGCAAGTACGTCGCCCTGAAGAGGTTCAATGTTTGGCCTAGCAAATAGTGTATTCTATGTTGGACGGAGAGAGCACAAATACAGAGAGAACATTTCATCAATGAATACAAATATTTGGTTATCAAATTCAATTTGAAATAAATATTAAATAAATTATACCCGAAATCATACGAAAATACCTAAAATCTGTATTTTTTAAATTGAAAAATAAATTCTGCATCTAGTAATTTAATAGTCCCTATATTTAGCCAAGAGGAGGATGATTAAAATAACTTGTCTTACAAATGCATTCCTATGTGCAATTTTGAGTATTGTCCAATACCTTAGAAGTTTCAGTTATTGTGGATGATTACAATTTGTATTTAATTTGATGTCCAAGAAAATGTTAAATATGATTTGTGGTAATGTATTGACTACAAATTAGTGTATCATTAACCAGGTTAAGTTTGTTGAACTTATAACTTTGGACCGTGATGACAAGTACAATAGGACCATGAATGACATGGGCAAGTAAAGGTTTCCAGAAGGAATTAACTTTGCATATTTTTGTATTCTGTTTACATAACAACATTCTCCATTCCTGTTGTGAGATAGAACTACAATTCTATTATCTCTAACCATGATTTTAGCTAATGCTCTTTTCAGAAAAATTAATCCTCGGTCTGGATGCATTTCCATTTGCTCCTGCCAAACAAAAATCTGTGATAATCTTCAAATTATCAAATTCAAGGCTATGCCTCCGTTTTTTCATTCATTTCCCAAACATACATGTACTGTTACCATCTACAAGGTCTTCATTACCCAAGACCATGCCATTGCACTGTCGGCAGGTGGTTTTTTTTACACATGTTTGCCAAACATCAGTTGTTCTCAATTTTCAAGGCTGTGCATCTGCTTTGAAAGTTTTTCAATTTGTTTTCCAAACATAGATGTATTGTTACCATCTTCAAGCTCTCAATTTCCGTTCTGTATTTCATCAGTACTGAATGCAGTTGTTCAGATCTGGTTTACCGTTGCTGAGAACAGATTCTGCACATTGTGAGATCATTTGCCTATGTGGGCCAGGGTATCGTTTTGCGAAGTTCTCGTATCCACGATGAGACCATATGTAGTGCTCTCGTAAGTGCCCAGTTATCATTCATAAGAGATCGCTACGAGAGTGCTTAGGTCTCGTAGTAGATACAAGAGCTTCGAGAAACGATGCCCAGGAAATTACATTTGGAAGAATATTGAGCCAATTACAGCGCTTTGTCTATTTAAGATTGCATTGATACAATATCAGAAGAGAGACGCTTGACTTAGAGATTACCATTTTGATATATTATTTCCTAATATCAATATGTTACGCTCTAATGCTATTATCATCAGCAAATTATGTCAACTATGTTTCTTCTTTGTCAAAATATTTAATAAATGAGAAATTACACCATCATATTTATAGATAATTTACATTTTATTTTCTGCTGATAAATTGTTCAGGAATGTTCAAGCAACATATATACATTTAACCAAAGGTCAAAATACTATTTGTAGGCACTTGCTAAAGATGCGATTTTTTGTGTGTGTTTTCTTCTAAGACCACAGCCGTCGTATATGGGTGCAATATTCCCACTGTGACGTAAAGCATTAATACAATCAATCAATCCAAGACCACAGATGGTTATTGTAGGTTATCCTCAAACCACAAAGCACACCCTCATTGAAATTATGTGGAGAAATATTGCATTAAACCTGACTCAATCACTCATTATCAGAGAAATGTCTATTTCAGTATTGTCAGCATGAATTCAATATCAAAGGGGAGGTAAGTTGTATGCTCCATGTATATTGCGATATAGATTGCTTTCTACTTTATTTGGTTGTCTGTAATTCACTGGTAATTAATATACTTAATTTGTTCACCCAATTTATTTTGCATAGTGACTAGTCTTATATGTAGCATGTAGCATGTAGTCATGATATCTCTAACATAACAAACTGACGAACTGACAATATAAAATTTTCATATAATAATTTAATCATAGATAAATATTCTTTGGTTTAATCATATTTTTTGTTTGAAAACTTAAAGAGGATTGGTATTCAAGCTGCAAATCTTGTTTTTATACTGCTCCTTCCATGCTATTTTAATGAAAATCTGAAAGGTCTTCGAAACATGGATTAAATTGAAAATGTGGCAATGTTATTCAAATTGTATTTTAAAAAGTAACACAACGCTTAATCGTGAAATGTTATCTTTTTGGTGTATTCAGCATGTTCAGTTATGTTTTTAAGCAGATGTCAAGCTGCATGCTCTACTGTCATCAGTTTAATTTACAAACCTCTAAAAATGTGACGCTAAGTGCTCCAAGGGATTTGACTTTGTACAATGTTGATTTGAATTTGTCAATCTGGAATGTCATCTGTGTGACATGTTTACACTAAGCACTACACAAGAGAGTTCCGCAGTTTAATGTAATGTGTGAAATCGTTTTATGCCAGCAATATAACGTTCCTAATGCTAGACAAACATGTTGTGAGTCCTTTGTCGGGGGAATTTATGGTGGAATCATACTAGAGTGTGAAGTGGGGGTAGCATAAAAGTGGGGGTTGTCTTAGTACTAGTAGGGTTACTGTATTGTTAAGTCCTGGGTTGAAATAAATATTGTCATGACAAATTTGAAATACAATTACAATAATTTAATAATTTATGTTACTTGATCTGCCATGTCAAAGCTGATCTAATCAATAAATAAATAATCAATCTAATTTTTAAATATATTTATTTACTGTATTAAACGAGTCGCAAATGGATGAAAGATTCCCGCAGCGACGTTAAACTCCATAATCACTATTAATATTAATATTATACTAATAATCATAAGAAATATATTTTATATTATATATTTCTAAATAATATTCTTAAGAAATTAACTTATCTCCACCCTTTTCTTGAACATTTAATTTAAGCATTAAAGGCATAATATCACAGATATTTATGGTTGTTTTGGACTAGTTCTTAGCTACAACTGCAAAATACATTCACCTTTCCACCGCTGTATGGTAGACAAATAGCCACTGCAACCCCGATAGACAACCTGAATATGGTCATATTGTTATTTGCTTCCATATATCAATGCAAGGGGACGTAACTCAGTCATACGACTTAAAATATAATACTCAATGGCAACGTTTGCTTGCAATTCCTTTATAGATCAGTTGATGTATCAAAGACAAGATAAATAGTGGAACGTTCTCTTTATTCATATACAATATTAATAGTTTGATATCTATTGAGTACTGGGAACTGAGTACATCAGTAAACTAACAACTTTTGGGTGGATAAATCAAGCATAATTAGTTTCAGATCTAAATTTGTTTGTCCATTATACAGGTCCATCAACTGTGATATTATGCCTTTATAAGATATTTAATATTTTAGCTTCCGGTCATTAGCTATATCTGCATCCTCACTGTCAAATGTATTGAGACATAGCTCCAATATTATGAAGCCTTTTTGAGTAGGGTTAGGGTTAGGGTTAGCATGTTCAACTCAAATGTTTGTTCATATAAAATTGGAGCTCAAGCATGAAATCATACTCACAATCTTTAGATAGTCTCGCGGCCTAGACTTGAAAACGAGTAGTTTCTTTTTGTTCATTAGTACAGTACCAACTTTTTTATTCCTGTAGACCAATCTATTGGGCAATCTAATTGCTGGCAAGAAAAAATTGCAATGTACGTAATTTAGAATGAATCTACTTGAATTTAATTTAATTGCTGAAAGAAGTGAACATCTTTAATTCAACAGTCACATGTAATCAGTGTCCATGGCATGTTCTCAACAGAAATAGTTGAAGTGGACATAAAATCCATGTGTACAATTTATTGTCTACAAAAATGAACAAAAACCTGTATACAGAGTCGTTGAGAATGGATATGAATGTGCATTTTTATCATTAGCTAAACTAGCACAGATTTATGTTGCTTTTCTTTTTTATTTAGTTAAACTCAGCTTACTTTGCATCCTAGATGTCTTTAAAAAATATCTTCCATTATGTCTTGTGTCTTCCATTTTGAATGCTATTTGCAACTTGGCATGGTGATAGATATATTAGTAGTACTAGTAGATTTGCAGTTTTACATGTAAACCGTTATTTGGTAGGCAATATTCTTGTTGGAATGTTTAGTATGTGCATTTAATTATCCAATAATTTATGTCTCTTCATTGCTTCTAATAAAGATGCAAAATTTTCTCTTCTCCTGGCGCTGTGATTTAGAAAGCTTTGTAGTAAAATTTCATGCTCAAATTGGAGTTTTATTCAGAAATCTAACAACCCCCCTCCACCCCACCCCCCCTTGACCCTTTGAAAACACTTGTTCCATACCGTATTTACCACGGTAGCAAGTGAAAATTAGTATGTATTTCTTTGCCTTTACCCAAAGCTTAAGCGTAAAGATCTCATCTGAACTACAACATGTGCACAAACGCCACACACACTATATTATCCCTTACACCTCTCCACGAAATATAGGAATATCTTCACGTGTGAATTACCACTCAATACCACCAGCACCACACACCATCAGCACCACACACTACTGGCACCACACGGGCGCATCACTTTTCAAAATCAATATATCAAAGCTTATACTGAACTTTGCTTGCTCAGTTCTTGTTGAATTGGAACCACATCATCCTGGAAATACACTTATGTATTTCATGAGACTAGTAGTGTAAGCATGGTAGGTGAAAGGGTTAAAGGGCAAGGACCTTTGGGTTGTTATTATTGTTTCCATTATTGCCAACGTGATCAATCTCACACTTCACACTTCGTGATCAAGGTTTGCATAGGGTATTCTTTTCAAAATAAAAGTTGCAGGTCATTAATTTGCTGTTTTAACCCGTTACCTGCTTGATTAGGCACATATGTTGTTCTTTAGGGCATCTCCAGAATGGAGAGAGTTAAAGAATATTATCACAACATTATCACAACATTATCACATATTTTGTATCATGAGTCAGATATTGTGATACACATATCGAGTCGGATACTGCGCTACATATATACATCAGATTATTCAGATGAAGGTGAAGTCTAATTATCATGAAGTTCGTAACCTTAGCGGCGCAGCCCTATCTAAGGTATCCCAGGGACACTGGGTATCGTTTCTCGAAGCTCTCATATCCACTATGAGACCATAGCGCTCTCGTAAGTGCACGAACCCCATGCATTAGAGATCACTACTACTAGAGTTCTTGTAGTCTCGTACTAGTAGATATGAGAGCTTCGAGAAACTGTTAATAATGTCCGAGGATGAGAGATTTGTTCTTTCTTTACAAGTTTTTACAAACATTTTATAAAAATTACCTTATAACTTGTGGAAAGAAAGACTGTTATATTGTTGTTTCCATTGACTGACCAACAACACTAAAACTTAATAATAATATTTAGTTAAATGCATACACTCCAACATACCTTTTGCTAACCTTTTGCATCTCAGATTATTTATGATGCTTAGCTAGCTAGTAGTATTTCCTGGTTGCAGACTTATTTTAGTCTCCATGCATCTTTACGTGCTATATTTTCCCCAGCATGAAAAGATATTTTTAACCATTTTGGTTATAATAGCGTAGTGTTTGGAAGTGGGAATGGATTTATGACTGTGCTTGGATTGGGCCTGTCTATTGTGGTGGTTAACTGTGTTAAAATTGTGCAATGGTTGCTAACTTGTATTCTACCACTTCTGGAGTCGACATTTTGACATTTTATTTGTCACATTTGTGATGGTTTAGATAATTAAATGTGTTGGCATATGATGTAATAAATCTTTTGTCATACTGCAAATATTTTCTTATTTGTGTCTTATCTGGGTTTCTATTTTGTATCATGTACTTTCATTTACTATTTAATAGATCTATAGTTGCTTGCTCATGTTTTGTAGCATTATTATTAAATCTTAGAATAGATTGATTTTACATTTGATACAGTTCTCATTATCTCTATCTTGCGTCTTTTTATCTTATTACTCTTTAATTCAATTTGATGTATGTAGAATATATATGATCACAGATTATATAAGCACTAGTGTCTAGTTGTAAACATTAGAGCCTTTTTTGTGTATTTATTATTTGCTCAGTTGTCATGATTGTCAAATGTTATTAGCGTGACCTTTGGGATACACGTCACGTTTGACCAAAATAGATTCTGTTCATCTCCTTTAATTAAGTTTTGCCATTTATTATATGATATCTTGTCAGTTTATTAAATATAGGAAAATTGAGTTGCAAGTTCTCATAAGTCAAACTGTCATGTGTAAATTTGGTTTCCTGTTGGTTTTCCATTAAGAAAAATGTTTCCATTAATAATTAACTCGGAAGTGCTATATTTTGTTCATGTTTTTCTTGAGAAATATTCAAACCTAAAGATTATATAAACATTCCTTTCAGAGGAAACCTATTATGTTGAAAGTAGGTTTACATGAAAGGATGACATACATGCTAGTTTGACAATAAGTGAAAGAATCTTGAAAGCAATTCTAAAATCCCAATAAAATTATTTAAACATTTTTTTTTAGAAAATAATATGATGATCATGATGATATTTAGATAATTTAGCAATTAAAAATGTGTGTCGGTGTGTTTTAAGTACTTAGTTCTTGTGTCGTGTATAGGAGGGTTTCTCAAATAGAAGACGCCAGGCGAATGTCTCGAGCCACATTGAACGGAGACAGGACCACAATTCTCCCTCCTTTAAGGTAACTTGGTATAGATAGATATTGTGCGATGGTCTGTTGTACATACACATTCTTACCTACGTAGTGTAGACACCAGCTGGTCATCTCTTTTCTGCTCTCATGGATGTGGATGTGCCAGTCACGTTTTTTTTTAACTGAGGCATTTCTTTCCCGCTGTGCTCTAACAACGTGTTGTCAATTTCTTTTAGTCTTATTTTCTTGGAGTGGATTTTCTTGAAGTGATTAGCTCGACCAGACTTGTTCTGGGTCGGATTTTTATAGCGCTGTTGGTAGTAGCCACTGCATTGTCAGTCGTCTGGTAGCGCGTCTTCAGATATATCGACTTTAGGTCAATTGAAAAGCAATTTGGCTCCAATTCTGGACAGGAAATTACGGTGCTCAGATAAGTGGAGTACCTTTTAAAGACCCTACATTGAAGCTGTTTGCCCATAATTTTATTATTAATTGAAATGCAATGTTTTTCATTAATCAGCGTAATAGTAATTGCTTGAGCCATGATGGCGACATACACAAATTTTATTGAATCGCAGCTTCTGCCCAAATATTTACTCAAATTGCATCTAAATTACCCAAATTTCTCCATATTACAGTATGTGCCAAATTTAATCTTTAACATTTTATATGACAATAATTATCTTGTAACTACCAAAATATACTTGAGCGCATTCTCAATTGAGACCTTTTAATAAATAGTTTTGTTCCCAGGTCTTAGTCAGCATGGCTATGTAATAGTTATTAAGATTGGCTTGGCTTTTAGGAGTTTGCTTGAAAAGTAATATTTCTGGTGTTGATGGTATTTCCTCTTTTCTTCTTTGTCGCTGTTGTGTGAACTATATCTGCCTGACAACTAATGTTGTTGTTCCAGAATTAATTTCAACATTGTCCAAGTTATGACTTTATTCAATCTATTCATGCTGATGCAATCTCTGACGACTTCCAGGGAGGTAATTGTGAGAATTCAGCTAAGAAAATGTTAAATTAACCAACATAGACATTTTGTATTCCGTATGAGTTCTTTCTATCCAGATGCTCGGAGTTATGAAATAATTCATCTGTGCGTAATTATGCATCATTGAAGTTATAATATAGTTATTGTAATGCATCAAAGAAACTCTTTTCATTGATATACTAAAGAGTAGATTCTAAGCATATAAATCTACAAATATTATCCTCTGAGTTTCAAAACCACAAGAACGATATTCTGAAGGTTAAGATCTCCAAGAACATCCAAGCATGGAAGGGTTAATGGGTTACAAGCTAACTCAGCATGACTATACTATACATGTAGTAATCTTTGATTACCATGCTGAGAAATTGTGCTTCTCGCCATCAGGTCGATTGCCTTTCCTGTTGCCGAGTGAAGAGTCTGTAATTGTATAAGTTGTCAACACCGTCTCTGGGCAAATAATCCACACAAGAAAGCATTATGTAACATCGTAAGATTAGATGTAATTCAGGCAATAAACCCTGATTAGAGAAATAAGTAAAATTGCGATATATTCCATGAGTAAATTTGGAAATACGGACTTAGTAGGTCTTAGTGTGATTAGTAATGTACGATCTCATTAAGGTAATATATTCCACGAGTACATTTGGAATACAAACTTAAAGCGTGATAAAGGGCGGATGGTAGCGCAGTGGTAGAATGTTGGAATTCGGAGCCAAAGGTTCCAGGTTCAAATCCCACCCCGGGGGCACGGAATCAATGTTCGCGAAAGTTACCTTTCTGACGCAATATTGATAGGATGCGCTGTTTGTAGAGTGGCAATGCAGATATCATCCTTGGTCTTGTCAGTACTAGTCCGTGCTCACAGGTTTACTGCAACATTCAGCACTACGGATGTATTGGGTTTCCTCCTGCCCTAAATGACAAGTCGTGATATTAGTGAAAGAATCTAGAAAGTGACTCTAAACCCCAATTCAAATGTTAAAATAATACAATTAAAATACAGCGTGATAAGGTAGTACAGATTTTGTATGCATCTTATGTGATTAATAAAGTATACTCTAATTCAGGTACAACACGTACATGATATATTTGATGAGTATTTTTGGAAATACTAACTTGTAGCATGATGAGGTAGTACAGTCTTCGTAGAAGTCTTGTCTAATTAATATAGCAAGATCTCGTTCACATTATTCAGGTATGCAATATATTCCGCGAGCAAATTTAGAAACATGAACTTTATGAGCATGATAAGGTAGTACAGTCTTTGTAGGAGTCTTATCTGATTAATAAAGTTATGATATTTACGTATTAATGAGCTGGAGCATGTCAAGGTTCTTAATCAACTGGAAGCATGTCTTGCATGCATATACATTCATTGATCTAACGTCTGTTGAACATTGCAAATTTGTTATGATTTAGGTAATTCTCACTGTATACAGTATGTTTATAATTGAGGTAATTTTGACTATGTTTTATGAAAATCTAATTTAGATAGAATTCTGGATTTAGATCATTGGAGAAAAAAAAAACTGTGACTAGACTTCAACTAAATATCTCAGTTATAGATGTGTCTGGCAGAATTGCAATCAAGCCAAGATGTGAAGAAGAAAAAACATAAAAATCTTTCTTTTGATTCCGTACTGTTTTTCGCTCGGTGTTTTGAATAGAAATGTCATGTGGCTGTATTCTTTGGCAGAGCAGGTATTTCTATTTCGCTATTGAAACGTGAAGACTGTGCACAGCGGGATTCCAAGGTGGCGGGTGTACGTATGGCGTACGAGGTTAGCTAACAATGTGTTGTTCCTGCTTGAAGGGGATCCGTGTCGGGCTCCCTCAATGACCTGCAGGAGAAGCGCTGGGAGGGCAGCAATCACGCTGGTGGGGTGCGCCCCGAGTGGGTGTCAGACACAGAGAGGTATACCACTACACCAGTAGCAACCAGCACCACTTATCACCACTATCACCAACACCACTACCGCTCTAGTAGATAGCTGTAGCAGTATTTGTAGCTAGAGTAGTTATGCATTTTATATATCTCATATCGTACATGAGGACCTACTAGGTTCTAGAATTAAGTGCATATTGTGTATGGAAAATAATATTTTTTTCCAGATAATATATAATTTGATACAGGCAATGGCATTCAAGACAAGGATCCATCATGAGTTTATGTAGAGAGTTTAACCCTCTCACTGCTGGAATAGGTACAGTCAGTTTTCTTCAAGGCATCTCCAGTTGCCTTCAGCATGGAGAGGGTTAAAGTAGAGTTTAACCCTCTCGCTGCTGGAATAGGTACAGTCAGTTTTATTTAAGGCATCTCCAGTTGCCTTCAGCATGGAGAGGGTTAAAATAGCCTGTTGACGTCTCATGGTTATCAGGGATTTTCTGACCATTGCTAATACTGACTGTCATTGCTCTGTGTTCAGTATAGGTGCTATAATAACCCGTAGGAATTCATCAGCATGGTGATTTAGTTTTAAGTCTAGACATCCTTATCTGCAGTAGACCTTCTTTTGTATATTTATTATATAGTACCTGAGCTAGAGAAAATGCCTCATTAGTTTAGCAACTGCTGCTTTAAATCTTAATAGCATAGAGCCTGCATATTCTCAAAATTGAATAATATCCATTTAACATACGAGGAACAGCATGCCCAAGACCTCCATAGTGACCTGTATACTGCATGACGCTGTTACTGCTAGAGACAGATACATAGAAGCAGTAAGTCATAGTGTGTGTCTGTGTGTCTGTGTGTGTGTGTGTGCGCGTGCGCGTGCGTGCGTGCGTGGGTGCGTGCGTGCGTGTGTGTGTGTGTGTGTGTGGTGTCTGTTGGTGTGTCTGTGGTTGTTGCGTGTTTGGCAGTATGTAGAAGATGCTCCTACACGTCTTTGCCAGAGAAGTTAGCCTTTTGGTTCAGTTGGTAGAGTGTTGCTCGGGTTCGAATGCCAAGAATGATGCCTAAAGTTGGTTCCTGGGATTCGAATCGGGTTGCTGGATTGTGTCCAATGCTCTGCCGACTGAGCCACTGTGAAGGACATACAAATCTACTGCCCACTGCAATGTAAAGCTTTCATTCAATTCTACCAAAAAGCAACACAGATATAACTACAGTATGTGCCTTTTAGTGTGTATGTGTGTGTGTCTGTGTGTATCTGTTATCAACGTGGGATGCCATAGTATGTGCCTTTGTGTGTGTGTGTGTGTGTGTGTGTCTGTCTGTCTGTGTGTATCTGTTGTGTGTATCTGTTGTGTGTTTCTGTGTGTGTCTGCTACTGATGAGTGCTGCCAGAATGACGTAGCGACTCACTGACACATCTGCGGTTGCTGTTGAAGTGGCTCTGGCTCTGTCCTCACCTACTCCATGGACGACCTTCAGGAGATGTCCCGCTGGGAGGCGGCCAGTCGCTGCGGTGTGCGGCCCGAGTGGCTGTCCGACACCGAGTCCCGCGGCTCCAGGTATAGCTGCTCGCCCCGTGGCATGGACTGCTGTGTTTGTGTGCAACCACCGGGTGTCCCGTAGAGGAAATGGGCCCACGTCTTTACGTTTACAGTAGTAGCAGTTGTTTGAACGTGCTTCGGAAACAAGAGTTTCGCTCATGTGTTAGGCCACCAGGGATAGCTTGGACAGATTTGCTAGTAGATATTATTGTTATTATTATTATATGTAGGAGAGCTACATGTTGTCTGGTTTCGTCGCAAATGGGTGAAAGATTCCCGCAACGACGTTAACTCCATATTCACTCTCATGTTGTCTGGTTTTCTATATGTGGAATGATTTTAGTTTCTTATCTGAATTGTGAACAGTGTGTTATGGTCGCATATATGGGTGAAATATTCCCACAGACATAAAACAACAAAGCAATCAAAATCATAATCATATTTGAGGAATTGGATGCAAAAAAATAAATACACTTTCAATTTATGACATTTTTGGTGGACATTTATACTCAAACCCTTTCAGTACATATTTGAGTTCATTTTTATGGAAATATAATCTCGGAGAAAGATGTAACTAAGTCTTGTAAACGTACAGAGCCCAGTAGAAGAGTGTTCGTTTCACCCTGGACTGTTGTTTGAACCCCATCAAGTGACTCACACTCCCAATGTTCTAACTCGTTCTGGTTCGCAAAGAGATTTCCTCTTGAATGTGCCAAAATTAACATAGATTTGTGCATGATTTACATAGATATTATTTATCTAATTTGCGGTGAATGCATGAATGATTACTAAGTGTGCTGATGGAATGTTATTTTACCAAGATGTCTGGATATTGTTTCACATTGTCTGCGCCTTTTCAGAACATGGAAACGGATAATAGAAAATTAATATGGTCAATGCTCGGTAGATTCACAGAGTACAATGCCCTATACATACTGGAGAGATTAGCAGGTTATCATGTGAATCAGAATGTACCCAAATAGATAGAGATTGAGCACACATGATGGCAAGCACGACCATTATGGGTGCCAATTATATTGAATGCATTCCAGATGACAAGCGCTTAATTTGTCTTCATGAGAAATGGATTTCTGAAGCTCGGCGAAAAGGTGCTTTCATGTAGGAACTTATCTCGTCGGGAGAAGATGTAGATTTCCACGTGCGCTAGCTTTGATGTGGACAAGACAATGTTGCATGTGGCGCGCACGGTCCCACGTGGGTAATCGATGGTGGGAGGATTCCTACCTTCCGACATCTTGTTCCCATCGATTGTAGGATTCCATGCTGACTTTGTTGAGCAAGGTTGATTCTTGTAGCATGGGTAGCATATGTATCTTGTCTAAAGGTGTTGACCAGCCCTGTGAGGTTCCACCCTATAACCAACCCCGGACAAATGTCCGTATGGTCCTGTTTGGGCAAGAACCAGATTTGTGTGTGTTCTTGTTGCCCTTTCGGCACTGACTTTTCAAGAGTAGGAATATTGTCTTATGGCCAGTTCTTTAAGATCGATATTTTGTGATTTATAATTAAAGAAATGTAACATTGTTGCATTACAATGGAAGTGTTTGCTGAACGAAAGAAAATAAATGTGGACCATCAGATGCTCTTCTATGTCATCAGGCAATGCTGTTCTTGTTTACTGTTCATTGTTGATCTTGAAGAGCAATGTCAATGGATGGTCATATGTCATTCCACTGGAAGCAAACATGAATGCTGTTTACAGGCATTATTTTGATTTGACCATTAGGACTAAGAAAGCAGATGTTCTGATTGTATTGTCCATAGATGACGTAATTATTCAATCATGAAATGATCTTGGCCAATGAATATCGTAAGACATCCCACATTATGTAGATTGCAATATTCGGACATTACTGCTTTGTGGCACGTTTGACCATTGAAAATCTTAGACTAAAATTGTTTTGTGCGAGCACCCATTATAGATGCCAACGGTGCATTCAATAGCTTTAGATGACTTTGTACATGGTTTATGCAATATGACATTATTTTGTTGTTACATTAATAGAAGTGGCATGCAAATTTACATTGTGTACTGTAGGAACTACACGATGGATCATCCTTACAGGATCTAGAGAAAAGGGATGGGAATTTTTCCTCGAGGATCCAAGTATCCTGAGCAATATTTCACATTTAAATGAAAACAATATGATTCTACTGCCTATAAGGATTCCTATACTGTGTGTAAAATGCCTGGTTAATTGCAATGTTCTATAGATGCGACATTGTTAATATTGCATCAGATCAGAATACCAATGTTTGACCTGATCTTGCCCTTCTATATTCTATATATGAAGTCTGGCACATTCATCATTATGTATGGTATCAATTACATTATTGTCGGAATTCATGAAGATGGTCACTGCTTATGTTATTGATCTGGTCCTGATGAAGCACTGCTACAAGAATTGGTCTGTATAGACCGCGTGACTGTGAGACTGTATGATGCATCAATGACCAGTTCCATGGTAATGCTAATGTTTGATGTTGAGAACTATGAGATACCTATATATGCGAAGTGTGATGTTGCTCATGACCTTGCTTGCTGTTCCCTTTTAAATGTGCTGATCATTTTCCTTAATAGGTGTCACACTACTTTCTCATTTTTAGATTCTATTTCAGCTAACTCCTAAACCACTATGTGTGATAAACATGTACTATAGCTAGGACAAAAACATGAATATGGATTTTGTTCGTAATTTATTTAACTAAATATCTTTCACTTTTTCAATTAGATTTTGCATGAATAATTGCATCGCGTATTGTCTACTATACATAATAAACCATTTATCTATAGGATCCAGCACAAATACATGAATTATGATTCTATGATGTCTTTGCTTGTAATATATCTTGCCCCTTTTTTATCTATGTATTTTCATATGAGAACATTTCTTATTTACTATCTTAAAGATATAAATTTAAGATGAACATTTGACTTTTGCTTAAAACATTTAATCTTGCAACTAATTGAACTGATAATGTGGGTATGTGTCTTTCTATATATTTCTTTTTCAGATGTGCTATGTGTTTTGCCTATTGTATGCACTTTCCTATATGCAAAATTACTGTGCACTTTATAAATGCAATTATTACTATTGTTATTATTATTTATAATATTATTATTATTATTATTATTATTATTTAAATATTATTATTATTATTATTATTCTGACTCTTCGACATCAGCGAATAAAATGTTTTGTAATTTTCCAGTGATGTTACTGCTGAAGAAGCTCCGCCTCGAGAGAGAATAATTGTCAGGAAATCGGAAAAGGAGCCTCAAGCCTTTGCTCGTGCTCGGTATGTACTCTTGTAATTTCCTTAAAGTTCTGGTCAGATTGGGGAATCAATTCTGTCAGTCGTGGTCTGGCTATTACGATTATTGGCTTGACTTGGCACAGCTGGGTCCAAGCTTAAGATGGTAGCAGTGAATCCGCTGGCTGATGTCTCGGGTAATTGCCCCAAAGTCACAAATACTTGACCAATATTGCTATTTCTTTCTACTTACCAGTAGTCACATACTATGCAAAGATTGATCTGCTAAGATTTTAAAGTGTATTTTCACCAGTGATATTTGCTATTATTGGTGTAAGAGATGCTCATTGTTTTTTAAAAGTTATATTTAAGTTAGTCAAGTTATCTGGAAAACCACCCCAATGTGTTATTTTTTAATTTACCACTTAGCTTTCAGGACTAGTATTATGTCTATTTAAATATTTTCTTTTTTCCCTTCTATTTCTTTAATATTGTATCCATTTCTTTAATATTTTAAAGAAAGGTTAGAAATTTAAAAAAGATTTTCATAAAGAAATAAAATTTAATATATATGGTGTTTAGGTATTTTTCATTGAATACCTATAATATCTTAAATCGGATTTAACTCTGAAATCATACTTTATCATTCATGAATGCTTAATGGCCTTCTGAATGGACTCTGTAAGCCATGGTTTCATCACTAAAGAAGAAAACTACAAGGTTTCACTAAAGAAAGACCTGTGCAAGGTTTCTGCTTCGTGAACATTGTTGAGCACTAACGATACCGTCAGTCCTGTCCTTTCCAATCACAATCTGCAATGTAATCATCGTGTATTTTCCACTAAGTCTGTCTAAGGCCATCTCTACATTCAAAGATTTTGTCAGCTGACAGTTTTGATAACTGTAAACTGGATATTATTAGAATTTATTAGAAATGCAACTTTAGTTGCAGTCTGGATATTATTAGAATGTATTATTAGCACAAACAGAAAACAGATTTATCATTTAACATCAATAACCAAAATCAAAATCTTTATTACCAGCTGATCAGAATTTGCACATACCAAATAGTTTTGATTAGAAATGTCGCATCTTCATTTATGACATGTAATAATTTATATCATAAATTGCACAATTTTCTATTTTCATGATGGTAACAATAGGAAGGGAGTTGTAATCATTACATGTTTCATTATTATACTCATTAATCTGTCATCTACAAAATGTTATCAGGAAATGACTGTGATAGCTTTACATCACTGTATATTTCCAGCCATTTTTATCCGGGACCAACGATTTCTCCTATCTTTGAAACAAACATATCGCCATTGGACAAGTAAATTTCTGTTCTCTGTCTCTCTCAGTTAAAGACATGTCCATGTTTAAATTAACCTTAACAACGTTAATATACGTGTTCTAATAGTGTTAAACCTATACCCCTATGCATGGCCAACTCGGATATTGGATAACAGCATCAATAGTAGCAATATTTATCAATGCAGAGACGAAAAACTGTACCAGTTTCAGGACCACCTAAGAAATCGTACTTGCTGCAGTGCAGTTTTGGCATTGAAGGAAGTTTGATTTATATGGTAGACCTGAGATAATGAACTGACAGAATTGCATGTTGTGTCTAAATTACATCGTTTAACATCCATGTTAGCATGTTTACTGTTGCTAGATAACCAAGAAAGAAAAATATATATCTTGTTAAATAAGACCGTTGATGATAAATTAATGTTAGTTGTTTAACTAGAAAGTAATCATTTGTATACTGTCATGGATATAATTGGAATATTTGTGTTAATCATAATCAAGTAATTTGGAAATTTGTAAAAATGTATGGCCTTCTTCTTTAGCACTATTATATAATTCAGGGGAAAACCATGTACTATTAAACCATAGAACATGGAAAATGAATACTATACTGTTTTCTAACATGCTCTGCGAGTGTGGAAACATCAACAAATAATATAATATAATTGTATTTCCTTAACACTTATATCTCCTCTCGCAGAATATAAAAACTTTATTTGATTACTATTATTACGTTATCTTGTTTTGACAACCCATGATTTAGAGTCTGATACAACAGCAGCACTTGTGATCTTCATGCAAAGCATGCTAGAAAAATATATAAAGATTTTTGATGGGAGACCAAGTGTAAGAATAACATTGCGATCTCAGTATCAGTTAAAGTACATGCAACATCACAAAACATGGGTTGGGTGGTTGGATAGTGCAGTGGAAGGTAATGATACATCAAAGTCATAGGTCATAGGATCAGTTCCATTCTGACATGTTCTTCAGAGAGCGTGTCTTTGTTATCTTCGGTTGTCTAGTGTCAGATTTGCTCACAGGTTTACTGCATCACTATGTGCTTCAGTACAGGTGTTGCAGGTTTCCTCCTCCTGTATAGCTTGACAACCTGCAATATGGGCAAAATAATCTCAAAAGCCGTACTTGAATCCTCTCCCTGTACTGCTGGAATAGGCAAGAACTCTGCTGTTTGGTCATCGGTTGCCTCCAGCATGGAGATTTAAATCCTAACGCAACAACAATATAACAATACATTTCATTTTGTTGAATTGTTATAATTTTAATTGTTGTTATTGGTTAATGTCATCCTAATTTAATCCTAGGTTTTTTTTAGCTGAGAAATCATGAGCTGTGGCTAAAATATATACTTATATGTGCTAGGAAGATATATTATATATTAATGATAAATAAAAGTTATCTAATAATAAAAGTTATCTAACAAAAGAGTTCATAACAGGTGTGATGTCTGTCAGTCTGTTTCCTTATATCTGACTGCTCTGATGTGAAGCTCCAGAAAACAGATCAGCTAGATTGTGCTGCCATGGCATTTATCCATCAAAAGAAATGTAGGATCATAAGTAATGGTTTATTGAGGATGACAAGAATTTTTGAAATGTACTTGACCTCGCTAAAAGTTTGGTTTGATGAAACTAACTGTCAATATTTGAACCAGCGCAAGTTAGTGATGCTATTTGTTTAATATTCTTGATGAGCACATATATTCCAATTATATTTCTTCGCCATTAACCCTCTCCCTGCTGTATTATGCACATGTACAGCTATTAAAGGCATTGCTGATTGCCTCCAGCATGGAGAGGGTTAAGCTTAGCTAATTAAAAGGAAAATATTTTGCATAAAAGTCTTGTTAAAAAACAAAATATATTCTAATGTTTTTATTCTAGCCGATCAACATTGGTGAAATAAAACCCTGAGAAAAATCTGTAAACCAACAATTATTGAGAAAATATGTAAACCAAAAGATAAAAATAAGTAGATTAGCGTTACAATTGATGCTTTCTAAATATAGACTAATGTTTGTTCAACATTATCTCCATGTATATTTTGACACTGAGAGATATATAGTTCAGCCATCTAGATGTTTGGAAAGGCCCCATTTACTACTTTTGTTACCGATACATTCCCTGATAAAATTATGTTTACCACATAAATGCCAAGCAAAGGCCTGCACAAACATCTTGACAGTAAAGGGCTGACTAGAATAGTAAAGAGCTTGTACAAGAATGTGTCAGGCAATCCTCTCAAGAACTAATTAGGATTAGGATAATTTTATTTCAAGAAGTTTGTCACTTGCCATTTGATAATTTAGGAATGTGAAGATTTCATGTATCATTTTCAATGAACATTACGTAGCATGAAAATTAGTGTTAATACTAGTCCACTGACACGTATACCTGGTCAGTTATTGTGTATACATGTATGTATATCCATAGGTGGATCCAGGGTGTTGTTAACATAGGGGCACAGAAATGATAACAAAAAGCATTAATTGCTGAGGACAAAGTGTGGCACCCTGCCCCATCCCCCTGGATCTGCCTATACATATATCATCACAGATGATGACACTGATATGTAGATAGTCTTGCAATGTTAGTACATAATGTTGATTACTTCCGGGCTGTCATTTGACCTTAATGGAAACGGTAAGTGCCTACCTATAGCTAATGCAGCAGCACCATTTTATAGATTGCCAGCAAATATTACTGTATTGCCCAAACATTTTTCATATACGTAGTAGTATCTCATTTCATTGTCGAATGCGTAATCCGTTCCGGATTAGTTTATTTTTTTCGCTTCCAACATTGAGTTGACATTAGGGTTATTTTTTTGTGCACTGGTAACCATTATTTGGGTTAGCATGGTGAAGAGCGTGTTTATATATACACGAGGCAGCTGACGAGGGGGGGTGTTTATTTCAGAGCCTTATGGCCAACAGCTGCTGGACAGGCCGAGTACTAGACTATGTATTGCACCTACACACCTATGTCTACGTCAATGTTCCCCCCTCTCACACGGCAGCCCAGATCTGGGCTCGTTTCATCGGCAGCGTTGTCTGCAGCCTCTTTCCGTACACATCAACTGTGATCGCTCCTTCTCGTGGTGTACCTTTCTCTCAGTCAGAACCAATACCTATGAGACGAAATTGGCAAACCATTGGCACACCAGAGTTTTATTTTTTTTGGCTTTATATGTTCTATATGTTTTGAAAACACCTGCCAACCCTGTGGCCAGGTTACGTATTATTTATTCCCAGTACACATATTCTTGACGCGAGACCTTTCTCACTTCACAATACACCGCAGTCTCGAAAATGCCAATCTTACGTCCTTGAATCTCTGTTTTGCAGGTAATGAACGAATTAATGAACGGACACTTTATGTAAACATGTGTATCAATGATGTTATAAATACAAATAGAAAGCAAAACAAATGATCAGTTTCATATCATAGTTCAAGGAAATAGAGTAAATGTCAACCACAGCGGGTGATGTTAGCGGCACCACATTTCAAAGAATATACATATAATTATATATCCATATAATCTATATATCCATATAA
This sequence comes from Lepetodrilus elevatus, assembly GCA_034780755.1. NCBI lineage: Eukaryota > Metazoa > Mollusca > Gastropoda > Lepetellida > Lepetodrilidae > Lepetodrilus > Lepetodrilus elevatus. The sequence continues at coordinate 5,424 of JAVCKZ010113788.1, read as the reverse complement.
TCGTATTACACCCCTGTTTTTCTGCATATTCCACTTTCCTTCCACAATATATTTCTTTGTATATCTATATATCTATATAACTTATGTGGCTTTAAATATTTCATAAATCATGTTTGAGTCGTTCATCTTATAGAGTATGGTTGTATCATAGCTTGCACGACTTGCTCAATAGCCACAGTTCACAGGAATGTGTTCTGTCATGTCTAGTGCAAAATAATTATACAGATCTAAACATATTGAGTTTAAATTTCTTAATTTATAGATTTTTAGTACTTATTTAGAAATTTTAATATTTCAAGGTCAACTAATATCACGTGGCTGGACATTGCATGATGATGTATATATACATTGTTTTTATCTATATTTTTATTAATAATTTGTGAGTGGGATAATACAAGATGCTCTGTCAGCAGCCCTCCAGTTTTGGAAGCTCAACAAGATCTCTACAACCCGATTGCCTCATGTCAGAAAAAGAAAAATAGTGTGCAAAGGCCATGCTATAAATATCGCCACTTCACATTTAGGTTGGCTTACAGGCGGAAGGTTGAAATGTTTGTGTGCAAAGTTAGCAGTCTGTGCAACATTAGCTACGCGAAATGGCGTAGTTCTCGTACTCACAGTAGCTCTGCCTGAAATATGCTTCACAAGAGCCAGTACATTTGTACTATGTTATTCGTAATATTAACTGAACTTTGAGAGGCTGTTGACTGTGGCTGATGTACTATCCTTATATTTTTTTTCGTAGCCAATATGCATGAAAAACGTATTTGACTAAAATACCATCTGTTTCAAAGTCGGTTTACGAAACATCTAGCATGTACGTTTCAGTTTGATGGTGACCATATATTTCACTAACTAGCATCAATTTGTTATTAATAATTAAGTGTCTATGTTAAATTGTTAATTGAAATGGATGTGAACACAATATTCAGTGTCTTCAGTAATCTCGCATCGCGTAGTGCTAGCAGTACGTACCAGCAGATAGTGTCTTCACATCTACATGAATTCTTAAAGATAAACGGCTCATTGATTTTTTTTAAAAACTGCAATCGGTAGTAGATTGTACTCCTTTGCATGATACTTATGTAATTCCTTTTCTTTTTCCTCTCCCATCGGATATACAGCTTCAGGTACATATGACACCCAATATATTCATATCTACTGTTATGACAAGCAGGTTTCCTTGATGTGATGTGGCATCTCTCTGCCTTAAGAGTTACCTCCCCTTTGTACCACCCACCTTGACCCCTCCCCATGTACAACCCCTTGTATTGCAGCTTGTGTCTGTCTGTCTGTCCGTCCGTCCGTCCGCATGTCTGTGTCACTGCTGCATGAACCGTAAAGCTTCAGCAACATATATGTCCACAAAAACAAAGCATCATTTGATATCATAATGTTGCGTATCTAATTGAAATATTCCTGCTGCGACGTAAAGCTCTTAATTCAATCAATCAAAATATTTTATTGGAACTGTAGCACACTATCCAGAAGAAAAAACAACATTATTTACTTTTTACATTTCTTTTTAAAAATAATTATTTCCTTGTTCTCATTTAATTTATTTGGTGTAATAGTCCCAATTTTCTTGAGGTCTCTATAAATATGATACATTCTAAATTTCCGTTATGAGTCACGTGGTCAGACGAGTGGTTTGTATCTGTCTGAATGCTGAAGGTCAACTGTAGACCTACTTTGCTGTAAGGACATTGTAAAATATTCCTTTCATTTATACACACACAATATACCTGTCTCTAAATGTTGGCAAATTTAAAAATATAATCTTCACATTATATGAATAAATGTGTCCATATTTGTTTTATATCTAAATGAAAGTCAATTTTGGACATGGAGATAATATATTTCTGGCTGTGGGTAAATTTTATTTATTTTTTCCTCCTTTTTTTTTTTATTCATCATTGATAACTGTGTAGAATCCCTATTTACGTGTGAAAGATATCTTTGTAATGATAAAAGATTAAACAGCAATGTGTAGCCAGTCATTTAATGACAGGCTAAGTACACACATGTCAGTCAAGTACATGTATAATTATATATAACTATTATCATGTAACAGCATCATGATGGCGCCTCAAAGCTGTATTCTCCACTGGATAACGGGACTTTGTAAATCTGTTATTATTTTTATTTTTATTATTATTTTTAACATTCCTGCTACAGCCCTTATCTATATATTCACCTTCCATACCCATATATTATTCATTATTTTCAACTTAAAAAAATAAATAAATACATGTTTTAAATACGTACTATTTTGATGTCGTTTTTCTAATGTAAACTATTCATAGTAAGCCTGTTTGTATCTCGTAATCTGTTGTCAATGTAGCGAACACCTCAGTGTAGTATGTTACACATGTTCAAGTCAAAATTAATATCTGTTTAACGATAAAAAATGAGGTGTTGATTGATTGTTGTCTAAAACAAAACTTTAAAAAAATTATTATTATTTATTTGTAACATTCAGATGAATAGGAATAAGGATAGACATGCTTTCAACAGGTGTTAATGTAATCAGCCGTTTGCTGAGGCGTTACCTGTTTGTTTGGTTTGAATCTACAGACGACAGTGTGAAACATGTCACGACGTTGACGAGCTACGGCCTCTAAGAGGAATTGAGAGGTATTTCAAATAAACAATGTTAAAAAATGACTACTAAATACGATGAATTTCTGGTGGAGGGAGAAACAAATCAAACCAGAAAGCGTTTGCAATATAGCAATCACTTCTCTCTCAAATATACACTTTTTATCATGTTATTTATATCATGTTATTCATATGAATCTTTCAGAGGCAATATTTTCAAAGCACCAGCATCAATCACGAAAGGCTGAATAAACTTTCACATTGTATTTATAACTCGACAAATAATAAACTAAGTGGTGTTCTGCATATTTATTATTAAAAAAATGAATGGAACATTAGGGAAGCACATCCTTTCAGCTAGCTTTACAAAACATACACTTGTTTCCAGATTAAATCTAGTATCATAAACAAATCAAGTTGATAGAAAGTTCATTCTTCAATGTATAAATCAATCTCTTCAACATGAAAGATTACAGTCATAGTGTTGTTCATCTCCGGTAGCTTGCATAAAAAATATTTGATTACATGATGCAGCTGTAGATCTAGTGAGATATATCTGTATTACACAAAGATGTATTTTTGGTTTAAAGAGACTTGATCAGAATATCCTACGGTATTTGTAGAAAAAACACAAAGATGTGATGATATTGCAATATGATAAAATCTTCTTCAAAATTATATTTTATCGGTATAAAGAAATCGGCTCTATTCCTAACATTATAAATCACCTATGATAATAAATCGGCTATATTCCTGGTTTGTTCGTATTTATAGTCGGCATGCAAAACATGTAATGCAGAGCTTTTAGCATGTGACATCACATACAACAAACATGCAGCATATCATCAGCAAAATATACAATTTATTTTGATGGTTTTGTTGGACATTTGATGTGCAAAAGCATGGATTTTGGGGGAAATAGCTAGAGTTATACTTGTACAAATATTATGAGCAAAAATAATAACTAATTTATGCAAAGTCGTATTACAGTAGTATTGTTTGCCCCCTACCTTCAACATTCTGTTCGGGTCCCTTTAACCACTATTGGATTGTATTTCTTACAAGATACATGACATTGTATTGTTCCCAGGGAAATTTTATGTTGAAGAAATCCTAAAATGTAAGCAGCCAAGACGTCATTGATAGTAATGTGTATTGTGTCCAATTAGATTCAATTAGTACTTTCAAGAATGCTTGTGTTTGAATACTTCAGTTGCGGTTTAGTTGTTTTGTGACGAAGCAGATGCTTCCGCTGGTAATAGTTGTATGAACTTCTCTCTGCTGGGTTAATCACGGCCACTTCTCTATAGGGCATCTATGGTTTCCTTCAGCAGGGAGAAGGTTAATAAAAAATTATTTTTTTTAAAAACAAAGACATTTAATGTAAAGTTTTAGTTCTTTGTGCACATCTTTAATCTGTTAAATGTTGAATGTTGTGGCACAAAACAACTTTGTATGTGTCGATACTGTGCTTGGCTAGAGTATTGTACACGTGGTGAAACCTGTTTGTTGTTGAAGTTAGTAGTCGTTATGATGGAACTTTCGCCAGTAGGGGCTGATTTAAGCTTGTAGAGGAAAATTGCATGGACACTGACACTTTGGGGGGATATATCACAAGCAACATTTCTATGTCCACTAATTGTGGCCAGATGCTACACTTATACCTCTTAACAGATTTTTGGCACTATGCTTTCTGGAAGTTAATACACGTTTCTGCTACAATTTACCATAATGCAAATACTAACAACGTATAGCTGAGGGATATTATTTTTTTTTTTTTCACACACACTGTCCAATATACATCTTTACATTATCTGTAGCAGAACGCACACCTAACATCAGAATATATACAAAACCATAGCTGGTTTTCAATAGCTGTTGGCAGCGAGTTGTTTAACGTTCCTAAGACATGCGTCTCATCAGCCATCTTGTTTTCTCTCGTCAGGTTTCGGCACGCAGCGGTCAGTGCTATGATGGGCGGGCGGAAGTCACGTCCCAATATGCTGGTGCACCACCCACGACTGGCTGACGTGGTCACCAAGGTGAAGACCCTAAATGATGCCGTCAAACAGGGGAAGGCGCCCGATGGTAAGTGGCTTCTCTAGGGCCGGGATATCGTAAGACACTGTGTAATCTTTTATTATTATTTTTTTTTTCAAACAATCATGATGACTGCAAATTTGTACTGTGATGTAAAACATGACCTCACTCACTCAAACATGATAATGAGTGTTGTATGTGTCTTTTAATATTCATAAACTTTTCATCCACGCATATTTAATCTTTCAAATATTTGTTATGGATAGTATTTGTATTTTCTTGAAAATGAACATTGTATGAATATTTATTGTAAGTACAGTACATACAAATTTATTATGGCAAAATTTTTTACTGACCCACGCACATTGACTATGGTAATACCTTACTGGTTCTCTAACATTTATTCCTTTTTAAAAAAAATCTCAAGTGCTTTTTAATTAATAACAAAAATCCTTCAGTGAAATTCCCGCAGCAACATGAAACAATAAATAAACTGACAATAAACCTCTTCCCCAGCAAGAATAAGCTAAGTTGCTGCTTTATACAACATGGCATCTCTGGTTGCCCACAGTTTAAAGAAGGTCTCTAGAGTGGCAATGCAGTTATCATCCTTGGTCTGTCAGTACCAGCCGATGCTTGCAGGTTTACTGCAACATTCAGCACTACGGATGTTGTGGGTTTCCTCCTGCCCTAACCTGACAAGCCATGATATTAGTGAAAGATTCTAGAAAGAAACTTTAAACCCCAATTTAAAAATAAAATGAAATGAATAAAAATGAAGAA
>JAVCKZ010113777.1:0-10134 GCA_034780755.1 Lepetodrilus elevatus | reverse complement strand
TGTGTGTGTGTGTGTGTGTGTGTGTGTGTGTGTGTGTGTGTGTGTGTGTATGTGTGAGAGAGAGAGAGAGAGAGAGAATGAGTAAGTAGGTGAAAACGAGTAAGTGATAGAAGGACGTGGAAGAGAGAGAGAAATGTAGAGAGAGAGAGAGGGGGGTATCAGTAAAGTGAAGGTCTGGATACGGTGTAGCATAGAACTGTAAAGGTGGACTCACACGATGCGGTCTGTAGCAACAACCTGCACTATAGATACATGAGAATAATCGAAAACGTCACATCAACACGTCAAATCGATGGCTCTCAAGCATCGACAGAACAAGCAGCCGTCACAAACGGTCAAACCGCACCGTGAGAGTCCACCTAAAGTCCTAAATTTAATAGTAGTTGTCTGGATTATACTCATTAAGTCCATGTGGCCACATAGTGCTAAGCCGTTGAATCCATAAACTTTCTGCAACATTTAGTTTAGATTTGTCCTCGTTTTTGATCAGTTGGAGAACAACGCACTAGTAGTCGTGCCCCGGAATGTTAAAATATATATATATACATGTATCCCTCTCTCTCTCATGAGACCCACTATCAGAAAACAATCAAGATCTACTATCGGGCATCATCGAATATGGCATATCATATCTCATCATATAATATCCTCTGTCATACACAACTGCAACACATGTACATCATCTACACTGACACAAACAATGCCACAAAGCATTCTCGTCCGTTTCTTTCATAGCCGAGGAATGCTACCCGCGTCCTTCATCATTCGTATCTCACGTCGCCGCCATATTGGATTTCCTCGCAGAGCTCCCCCACAACGTGATTCAATGTTGAGAACGCGCATGTAGTGTTTACTTTGTATCCTTTCTGTGTACAAACCACCTATTTCCATCATTCGACAGTTCTTTGCGTTGCTTTTGTAGTCCGCGGGGGGTAAGTTAGCGTACGAAATGGACCTCCAGTGAGACATGCTAAGCCGAGAGGTGGAGATATCGTAGTAACGGCGTCCTGCGTCCGGGAGAGGAATCGTAAAGTACAATTAGGATGAGATTAAGAAGCTGCTGTACGATATAAATATCCATTAACGTGACAACGAATTATACTTGTAAATGTCTTATCTCAAGGAGCAATACACGGATATCTAAATGGTTTAATCATCTGTCTAAATGCGTGGACCAATCCTCAAATCTGTGTTCGATATCTTCTCAGTGCCACTATTTGAGAACAGTTTTGAGAAGATGTTTCAATTCCTGTTCAGTTTCAGACACTGGAAATACTATAGTAATTGATTCTGAAGTTGTATCTCACTTCATGGACCAATCGTTCCTATCACGTTTATCTAATTCTTGAAACAAGTATGTCAAGTCGACAATGTTTCCCATTAACATGTCTGAAACATGTGTGTCTAAACTCATCCAAAAATATATTCACTATTGGTGCAAACTATTACTGATGCACACACTAACTAGACCTCCTCATAACCACCTGAAACCATCCTATTCCATCTCCGATCAGCCTGTCCCACCTTCGATTATCCTATCCCACCTCCGATCAACCTGTCCGGCTATGCCGACCATTGCCCCGAGTACATTTATTGAATTATCATTGACGACGTCGCCATTGCAGTTTACATGGCATTCACGAGCAAATCTGGTCTCTCAATGGCTCAATTGTATGCCATCTTCTCCATGTTACACCATTTAACGCGAGAAACCGTGTCCATTAGACAGAACGAGCTCCGTGATTGCATTTCTGCTCGCAGCCAGAGGGTCTTCGCCATTGCGGCGCAATCGCTGCTTCCGACTGGGCACAGTCTACACTCGGATGCGCACGACAGCTACGGCTAAGCCTGGAAAATCCACTTCTCTGATTCAAGTGAAAATTAGATTTATGACACAGAAATCAATCGAATCCCAGTTCGGCGGATTCTCCAGCGAGGGGGAAATACAAGATCCCCTGTGGTGATTGTATCGGCAGGAAGTACCACGTGACCTTTGTGGCATGACCTCGGAGACAGCACCATTGATCGCTGGATGATGACGTCAAAAGTGCATATAGCACTGTATCCGAACGTGGACTGAATAAAGGCTTCTGTTTTGCTTCCATTAAATCATGTAGGGTAAGTCGGCAAAATATCAAAATGTTTCACAAGAATATGGAAACTGAAAAATAATGTTGAACAATGTCAAAGCGAATTTGTCTGGCGACGTAATAAATTTGGAATCGATTATAGCATTGTAGTTATACGTTGCGTTTAGTTTATAAATAGGTCTACTAAGAATACTCTGTATGTTCAATCCGAGAATCGTAATGGAAATTTAACATTCATTCTTATCTTACTTTGGACATGTTTTCCTTCAAAACCTGCAACCTGCAATAGGAACCGTAGACCACCCTAGCATCAACTCTAATCTATCTATAAGTAGGAGGTTCAAGACGAGAACACTTTACCTATTTGGGGGGATTATACCTTTAAATCGGGAACATTATCAAATCTCGCTCCTTGACCTTTCAGTAACACTCTCGCGAGACCACAAAATCCCTTCCATTGCTGAATGGCTTTTGCAGGTAAATGCAGGCTTACAAGACGATTTCGGCCCTAAGAAACCGATGAGGTTTCCACAAAGTGACTTGCGAACATGCCCACAGAATGACCCAAGTAGGAAGAGTGCTTTCATGAACTAGAATAGTCATCGTCTTGTCGTTGTCCTCAGCGTAATTAGATTAGTATTCAACGTGGGACAAGTCTTGTATACAAGATACGTTCGGTTTGTTTCTAGTTCTTCTTTTCTTCACTTCATCATTTATCGACAGACTGGGTACCCGGCAGATACCTTCATGCAAAATATAACATGAAGTGAAAGTTCACAATATCATCCGTACACAATAACGCGCGCATCAGTCTATTAGCCTTTAATATCTCGCAGAAGACATGTGTTCCGAGTACAGTCAGTGACGTCACGCACGTGCAGTGTACATGCGGAACGTCACGCGTCTCGACACCTATCTCTCTTGTTCTACAGTACACACGCCGCGATGACTGGAACATGGCGGGGAAAAGGTTGGAGATCTGGGTGGGCGTGAGAGTCAGTGTCTTGAGAACAAAAACACACCATGTCTGTTTGGTCTGCAGAGTGGTCTGTTATCTGTCCAACGTTCTCTCCCGGGAGAGCATACTTCTGTAATGAGGAAGTAATCCGCTAACCTACACGATACCTGCATTCAACTCGACATTCCCTTAGACGTGTACTGCTGTTGCCTAATTACCATGCATTTAAGAATCGCGCTGGAAATAGGGACAATCTTGTACTGCGGGAAAGAGTGTGCAGTTGGTTCAACAGCTGTTACTCATTTCGATTGCAGTGTACTCTTTCATTGTAATACATTTGACTGTTGAAAAATAAACGAAATGTATATTTACTGAATGAAATTAGACATTGAGTTGAACACACAAACACGATACCCGATATTGGTGATCGACGTAAAACAAAACGAATGCAGACAATTTACCATCGACATGTATGGAGAAGAAATGTGAGATATTGGGGACATAAACTAATAGGGTACAAGTTTTCATAACATAATGACAATTTGCCAAAACCTGAAATGCTAACATGGGTTGGAAGTATGCGAATATTTGTATACGTGGTCTCCTGATGCAGAGACAGAGCGGGTTGTACTTGAAGTGTTCGTGACGAGTGGCGCTCAGATTCCAAGGACATCTACCAATTACCATCAGAATACGAGCAGAGGAGGACATAGATTTATACTAACATTATAATTCTAACATTATAATTTGGCGCGGATAATTTGTACATAATATCTGTCGATCAGCATTGACATGTGGAATTCAGCACTGACTCTTGAATTATTCGTAGTACAGAGGTTCCGTATCATGGTGTTATAAGACACTCATCAATATTTCATGTTTCAAACGTTTTTACATTGTATGTTCAGGAATGAGGAATGGTTGCTGAATGTAGACAGAACATTTATACTTCACTTCCGATGTACATGTTTGTATAAGCATACCGAAAGAATGTCATGGTACAATACCAACAAATTTGCCACTCGTATTTCAGTGGGAATCTATCTTGTGTTACAACCATAAACCTAAAAACAAACAATAACATTTTGCATGAATGTCTAAGGTCAAAATTACATTAGAATGGCATTTAAGTTCCGCGTGTTTTAGTGCATTTACTGAGTGCATGCGGAGTCGTCTGCTTACTCAAGCCATTGCGCAGGCGCCGTAGTCCTCGCGTGAATTCAGCACGTGCAGCACGAGCAGAAGACCTCCCGCGCGGGAAGTGGGAGTGATCTCCCCTGAGAATGAGTAGCTCAGTACATTGTTAAAGTTCAAATATGGCCTGCTGCGATTTCTGGTTAACGGAGATAGTCTGATGACATATTGTAGTATGCTACTAAGGTATGTACCTATATTGTACTGGAGATTGTGACGGTGATGGTGACGGTAATTTCCGCCTGCCGCGATAAGCGTTAATGACATTGGTTTCTTTCCAGATGGCAGACTTTGCATGGAATGGAGTAGAACACTGTTATTTAATGCATCAAGTTATGCAAAACTAAGTTACTGAAATATATTATAAAACTATTAGAACACATGTCACATACACTGTTATCATATTTCACATTAATATATAACTTGTAATTGTAATATAATTTTTAAAAGCGTCTATAAACCCCAAATTGAAAATTTTATGTAAATCAATACCGTATAAATAATTCCAATAAAGATTATAATTAGAATGTACAACAGCTGGTAGCACAATAACAATGAACATGAGTCTACCAGCATACGACTAGGTATGTACTATATAAAATAATCTCAAAAAGGTCCCTAAAACCCATTTAAAAAAATATATAAATCAATCCCATATAAATAATTCCAATAAGGATCATAATTAGAACAGCTGGTAGAACAGTGACAATGAGCATGAGTCTACCCACATACGGCTAGTTATCTTCCTGAGTTTGATAACAACTGTTAACATGAAACAAATTGCTTCCACGTGGAACACCTCGCCACGTCTACAAGAGGAATGAAAATCAGAGATACCAACCAACTATCACGGTTAGCATATTGGAAAACACTTAACAGTGACAAAAGGCCGTGATATATTCGCCCTTAGTTCAAGATCTTTCACAGGTGGCGCACCAACGTTTAATGTAAAAGACAAAGACGTAGCACGAACGTACGTAGCATCTGAGTCCAGATACAGTTCTTCACTGCCTGCATTACGACAGAGTTGATAAAGGCAACACCAAGCGGGGTTATCCTTACGAAGCAGTATAGGTAACATAAGGTCGGACGGTCGGGAATGGCGATGGCATCTGTAAACACTGCCCGCAGTCTTCTTAATGGGAAAACGAGATTTCCTTCGTAACAGAGTAGACCTTGGTTTAAAGTTACAGGTAGATACCATAATTCTGACAACCAACATCATGACCAGGTTAACGTTTACCGAAGCTCTCACATCTACGAGATCATAAGGACTCTCGTAGCTAGTTTTAATACATGAAGATCGTGTACTTACGAGAAGGATATGTAGTGGATATGAGAGTTTCGAGAAACGATACCCAGAAAGATATGTTTTTAAAAGCTTAATTTCACTTTTCGTTCTGACATACGAGCATACAGAAGTTCGGGCTTAAATCCGGTTCAAACTAACTCACCTATTGATGTGTAAACGCTCATTCAGACCAGAGACTTGAGTACCGTTGTATTCCTCTCTCTTATAACAGCGATCTGACTAATAAGACTGAAGAGCTATAGGTACTCACTCCTACGTTCAAGCTGTAATAGGGTTGTAAGTGCCAACACACGGCACAGATTAAGGACGACACGCATCAAGCTGCACACATTGCCGTTATGAATGTGAAGACACTGACATCATCCCAGCATTCCGATGTGGCCTTCCCCCATAAACATAGCACGTTTTGGTAATTAGGTAAAGTCGGCTTAAAGGTTGATAATTCGTAAATATGACAATCGGAAACTGGAGACGGTTGATATTAGTACTTTGCTTTCCAATTCCAATTCTATGTGTAATAGGTGACATCTGAGTTCATCTTCCTCCCACTGCTAGTCGAACGAAATGTAGAAATTAATAAATATAGATTATTTTGGAAAACCTTGTTAGATGTTACGCAACAACTTAATTATCTAACGTAAGAAACTGAGGCATATGATATCGTAAACAGATCATACTATCGTTATAAGAGATAAATATAAGGTGTTTTTAAATTTGCGGGTGTTGTTGAAATTCGTCAATGGCAAATTTCATTTGAATCCGACTCGCTTGCGGTTCCGGGATCTAATGACAATTCATTCCGAAACATTTTCTTTCTAGACCAATTAAATTGCCATAAATATACTAAATCTGTTACAATATATATCAATACATTTGTCCATAACTTTGTATGTTAAACAGTATAGCATAGAAACGTGTGTACAGGTTGACTAATCTATGTTGCAGATTGCGCGAAAGCATCAACCGTCGTAATTCGTAAAGCAGTTCCTGCTGATGAATCCCTTGGATATGAAAAGCAATACAACAGACCCTGATTACTCCTCGGTGTAGACACCTACTGTTGTGTTATGTTTGCTCTGCTATAGCCCGTGCACACTCTCCGGAGTCTATCATCCACAGATGTCTGCCTTCTCCGTGAAAAAACAAACACACACGGCGAATAATATTTTGAAGGTCTTCGACTTTTGGAAACGCTTACGCCCCGTTTACAAACATACAAACGAATATACCACTTTGCCCTCGAGTCACTAATAAGGAGTATATTTTTGTTTTCTGTACACAACATCACCGCACATTTGTTCCTGTACTAACTTCCTTGTTGACAAGATCAGGATGCGATGACATATGAGATAACGAGTCCGCGTAACATTTAAAGTTGTTCTTTTACGGAGTGCAGAATACGCAGAATTCCCAAGTGTATCGAAAGAAAACTGCAATCAATTGGGGAAAAAAGCATCAACCCTTGCAAAATCAGTAAAACCTATTGCAAACGGAATCTAACCTTTTCTAAGTATTTACAGGGAGATGTTAAGCAAACGTTATCATCTGTACCTCGTGTGTTGTACAGCATGTAGTGAACAAGTTAGAACAACCCGTGTGTCTTGTATAAATGCTGATCTAGGGTTACGTCAATACAATGTCGTCAATGCATCATCAGAGGACGAAATCAAAGGCCAAAGACACGTGTTTCACATTAGCTCAATCAGCCAGCGCTGCTATTAACTGTCAACTGCATCTCCTGCATGGATCTGGAAAATTATACCTGGCATGTTCTTTTTGTGCAGGTGCGGAATAGTGGGTTAACTACATCGGATATAGCTCGGGATTTACCTGTGTTTTGCAATTCTCTGAAATCCCGTGGCATCCTCATGCCAAGTATGGGAGTTCTAGTTCCATGTCAAACCTTCACAAACAATGCCCATTTCCATTTAGGTATTTCTCTATTAATATGTCACGAAACAGATCGTGTATATGACATGACTATAGACCAAAATAATTTTGTTTAAATCATAATTTTAGAGAGTGAACGTAAATAGTTCATATGTAAACTATATTAATCGGTAGTATACTAATTTGAAAGAAGTGACTGAAATTCATTATCATCTGTTCTCAAGAAATATAGAACTGATGACTGATCTAGGGGTGTGGTATTTTTAATAGAATTATTTATGTGAGAACAGTGTGTGACATAAACTAGAGTTATGAATACTTTAACGTTTGAGACTGATACTATCCGGGAGTAAGTAGTTAGTTTTGCGTCTGTAATATATTATAATAAATCCATATTGTCGTGAATAGCTGCACACAGCCTAGTATCACTAGTTCCGTAAGTTGGCGCGATGAATGCTATTTGAATATCTTCGCTGACAGTGATGTCTTGTGGAAACAGTTTCTTTGTCGTTGTTCTGGGTCAGTAATATTCTTAACTACAAGAAAACAAAGGATCGGTAAGGTGAACAATTGTTGCATTTCAGCATCAGAATTTCAAATAAGATTCAATTAGCTATGTACGTTACCCATGACCGCTTCTGACGTATACAAAGGCATACAAACGGCCTGATATGAAAAGAGGGCATAATTAAGTCAATCAAGGGCAACTGTTCTGTTCAGTGCCAGCAGCAATTATCATTCCAAGTGTAATTATCATATCACGTGTACAGGATGTCCTAGAGACAGCTTGCTAATTGTCCATCAACCAATGACCATACTGACCAAATAGTCACCATCACGGAATCCTACCGTGATGTATAGCTTAGATGTATTGCTACGAATATTATCTTGGCGTGGCAGAATTCTGGTATTTAGAACGACAATGAACACCTGCGCATATAAGTTACGTTGCGCTTGGTCGAACATTCAAAGACCTACACGAAGAAGAAGAAGAAGCTTGATTAACAAAAACGTTAGCTCTGTGCAGTAGAGCTATTGTTCCGACAAGACTGGAAGACAAATGACGGCGAATACAGTCTGGGTTCGTGAGCATGCCAGGCATCATGTACAACCGCCATGACCATTTCAACTAAATAATGCCATTACTACGAGAGAGCAATAACAATAAACCATTACTGGAACCAATTTAGGGAGGATGAATTACGAATTGAGTATTAATAGATATTGCTGTGTCATAGCAAAAAGCATATGCGAGTGATACCAACGCATACGATTTAGCTAATTTGCTTTCAGCACATCAAAGCTGCGATCTGTCTCAATGCAGTCGGTAAATCGCAGACTCTAATTAAAACCTATCTAGTCTAGTGCGTCAGTGGCGAGTACACTGAGAGGATGTACTCGCTGACCGAGGTAGGTCTCATCCGGTCCACGATCCGTCAATTACGTCACGGGGGCATCCTTTCACAATATAAGTTCCACGTCTGGAATGCGGATGTAGGAAAATAATACAGCGACATTGATTCCAAATATAAGACTGGTATTATTTTAAACACTAGACACATCAGTTCAAAGGACATCCAAGCTGTTGATCGGGTATATTAAAACAATTAGTTTTCATCCTTTTTCAACGTTGCGATGCATACTAGTATCTTAGTGCTTCCTTTAGCAATTAATTTAATTTAATAGTACTGGCATACCCACATTTCGATAGTATTATAATATATCCTGTATTTGGATATTTTTCAATTTGTACCCATCTTGTATTCGAAATAAAATGCTATTTTCATGATGAATTATATACGTTTGCGATATTTAATTCAAGTCGCCAAATTTGGAGAAACTCGCGCATTACGACGAGATGACTGAGGCATGGTGACCTATGACCTAACTAAGTGGCGACGCGCGCCACCTAGCGGCAGAGTAGAAGCAGACGAGAACACTTCACCTGATGCCAACTGGGAGATCCTCCTAGGAAGCTCTTTGAAGACCAGCAGCGTTGCCCTCACGGAGAGAAGCGGGTGCTACTTTTAGCTAACCCTCAAGGAGGTGCTTCCCGCACCTTACATCTATCACAGCAGGACGGAGAGGGCAACATGATATATAGAAGCTGCTGTCACCCGTCTGTCATCGAGGCCAGGAGATAAAAGCAAGAGTTATCCCTCGGTCCCGTACCAAGAGAGTCCATATTAATTTGGACTAGGTAAATTTAATGAAGTTGTGTCCGATTATCACATAAAATATGCAATATGAACACAGATGAATTTCATGAAAAGGTTTGTGATCATTAAACGTAGACTGTAGTATCCGCCTGACTTGTTCTGGATACCATGCAGTTCTAGAAACCGGTAGTCATTGGTGGATAATGAAGATATATATGAGCGAAATGTCTCAACAGGTGAATGACATAGCGATGATTCCAGGTATGTGTGATGAATGTTCACGACTGACCAGCCATAACAGGCGAACATCTTGAACCAATGCTCCAGCGGTCAATCTTTAGTCTGTGAACGTCAATCCATTAACGGAGATGCTATGGTAAATACGTCATTCGGAACGTTTGGCCGACACCTTTAGAGATGGATCATCAGAGTTATGAAATGTTGTCCGACCAGGAAAGATGTGTGTGTGTGTGTGTGTGTGTGTGTGTGTGTGTGTGTGTGTGTGTGTGTGTGTGTGTGTGTGTGTGTGTG
>JAVCKZ010113766.1:0-10134 GCA_034780755.1 Lepetodrilus elevatus | reverse complement strand
TGGTCTACACCACCTCTTGAATGTGGACAGATTGGACACGTCCTGGACACACCTGTCCCATATTCCATTCATGTCCAGGACGCACAGACTTGTCCAAGAGAGTCAATGGAACAGGCCCTTAGGTATCTGTTTGAGATGTCAGTAGATGATATCAAATCCCGCCCTCATCTCCTGTGTAGAACAGTTCTATGTCTGGGGAGAAGTCGTTAACAGACTACAATGGATCTATGCAAGTCGTACTGCAATATATTTGTCATCGCTGAACATCTAAATCTGTGCTACGCTCATTGTTACTATCGTTACTGCATCATGTAGATTGCTATAGAAAATACCAAGTGCATGCAGCTACAAACAAGTTCAGTTTTTCAAGTCTATCACTGGGATACCATTTTGGTCACGTGACCTGAATATAGAATACGATTGGAGGAGCATCAATTAACATATTACATACATACATTACATACAAGTATAGTAGCATAATATACCTTCCACATCATGCATGGTTGTGGTACTATTACATGCAATTTGAATCAGATCAAAGACGGGATAGAATCTTGCACTATTCCAATTTTAAAATTCAAAAACTATATTAAATTTCATACCAATAATAAATCGGTATGTGCATGGATTTGTGTTCCTAGGTGACAACATAAGTTGATCCAAATCAGCAAAATCTAAAGTTAATTCAAAATACAAGTTGTAGCCGTATTGCCCAGGATGTCGTTTCTCGAAACTCGTATCTACTACGAGACCATAAGGACTCTCGTAGCCATCTCTAATACATGGGTACCGTGCACTTACGAGACCGCTATGGTCTCATAGTGGATATGAGAGCTTCGAGAGACGATACCCTGGGTATGTTTTTATTCGTCATGTGTATGAATTCATCCCCTGAGCCATACCCATAGCCTCGAGGAATAACTCCATATATGGGGCATATTTCTAAAACATTTAAGTGATACTGCAACGATACATGTTTCAATCCGATTGTAAAAATGTGGGAACACATTGAAATTCATAATTCTCATTTATTGTAAAGACGATCGTGATAGCTGAACAGGCACTACAAGTCCTGGGAGGGAAGGTGACTTTTATGCACATAAAAAGTATACTGGGCACGGTTTGTAGACCAGGCCCCGAGATTTCTGAGCTTAAAAACTTTCTGAGCACAAAAACGTACTCAGACTATGACGTCACATGACGTTTTATGAACAAAATTCTGAGTCGAGTACGAAATCGTACTCGGAAAAGTTTCGTAATCTCGGGGCCTGATGTGGTTATAAAGGTTTCATACTCCACTGAGGTGGCGATACGTAGGATTGTATCGAGCGAACATGAACCAATGATCATTCTGACATGAAGGTTAGATAACCTGCATAATAGCCCCAGATAGCAAACCTGCGTTGCTTTGGTTATGCTAATGTCACACCAGAGCTGCATCCTCACGGAGACCGTGCAGCATCCATGAAAAATGTAGAACACTGAGGTGCGCGCAGTAAGCTCTCCTTGAGTGCAGAATCATCACCTTGGCTCCTCCATTGGATGCCGTGGGGTCTCCATGCAACGGTGCGCACTTTGTGCATCCACAAAGTGAGTGCAGTGGCTCGGCGTTCCGACATGCGCGCAGGAGGAACACCATAGGGTCGCGTAGCAGTGCAGTAAGGTCTAGAGCGCCACAGGAGCACTGTGGGCGCACCCCAAGGACGTGCATGGTTATAACAGACGCAACCATAGGCGGCGGTGCTTACACATAGATCTCACGGAGTCCGTGGAGATGGCACTGCGTCGTAAGGATGGCATGACATCTCCATCTTGTGAAAATATAAAAATATAAAATAATTTGCAATGATTTTCAGCATTTCTCAATCCCACGGCACTCTGATGAATTTTACATCGTTCGGGCCAACTCTGTGGAATCGCTGTAGAGTGTGACAGGGCCTTTAGTACAGTAGACCTTGCATAAACCGGACACTCGCCTATAACCAGCTGATAACATACTGAATCTGAAGTCCCGGTCCCGTCTAACGCTAATTACGGCATATGCGTACAACGACCTTTGCATAAAACGGACAAAAATAGCCGGTCCCAATGAGTACGTTATATGCAAGGTCTACTGTATATTTATATCGTATATCGGTACCGAGATGGGCTGGCATAGCAAGGTAGACGGGATAATGTATTTGGGGGGATAAGGGAATGTACATGTATATAGCTGTCTAGTTTCTTTACAACAGGAGATAAATAGAAAGCTTGACTATCGATGAGCATGGTGTTACAGTGTTGGCAAGTATGTCTGATTTTTCTCCCCCCATGGTATTAATATAAACCCTTGTTGTAAACTAACATGGTAATGGTTGACTATTAGTAAACACAATGGAATGGCAATCAAAATTGAACCAAAATTTGTCACTTACCACATTTAATTTTTGTTCTAAATGCAAGTCCATTTTTACTACATTGAATCTGAAACCTGTTCAGGAGGGCAAGTTTACGCGAGTTCACGCGTGACGTCACATATGAAATATGAACGTTTCCAAGAAAATTTCGCACGTAAACTCGCCCTCCTGAACAGGCCTCTGATGTCAGTGTAAACCCGCCAAGCAATTTTTCTTCGAATCCATAAAAGAGGGATTTGCACCACAGATCATAGTGGATATTTGGGCATTCATATAATAAAAGTGTGAATGAATAAACATGACCTACATATATACATGTAGGGTCAACAGGCTTCTTTAAAACAACCAATATCTTTCTAAATGTTTTTGCAAATTTCTACCAACAATGGTACCAGTATTTGTCATTCAGATTTAGTGTTGTGTAGATGGTTCAATGGGCAACAATTATACTTACAATTACTGCTGGACTTCAAAGTATTCTTTTCTCTAGTCAAAATAATACCATGACAGTCTTTAAAAAGATTATAGTACTCTTTAAAAAAAATAGCTATTGTACAAGTGTGTATTCGTCCTAGAACAATACTGGGTTTATTTCTGTGTGTAAATTTTGTTTGTTTTTTTCTCTCAATATCATCCATTATCAATCCAAGAGTAGTGTGACTAGTGTCCACACACTTATAGACAAAGCACTAACCTTGACATCCAGAATTGCTTAAGATATATCCTAAAGGCGGCTCTCCACGTGCGACTTTTCTTGCGCTAGTACACTGTCCGACAGCGATTTTACACCGTCCGACAGCGATTTGCACGTGGACTACAGCTTGCTAGTAACTATCTGACATCTCAAGATCATGAGAACATGTTCTATCGACAGTAACTCGCAGAAATATGTCGACATTTACTCTCACGTGGAGAGCCGCCTTTAGACATAATCACTGTGGTTTTCAATCCGTGTGCTTGAACCAGTGTGCTTGCATTTTCCACCCAAAGGCATGTACTTTAGTATGCATACATATTTCCACTGTATCCCAAATGTAGACTAATGACACAAGTATGCCATTTGCACATACTATTTCCCCAGCCACTAGTAAGCTATGCCTCTGTTTGACTTGCAGGAAACCTGCACCTTTTGTCAGAGGAAGCTGATGTTCCTCTTCCCTAAACAAGACACTGAGAAGGACACGGATGGCGACGGAATTCCGGACTACTTGGACAAAGATGATGATGGTGATGGCATTCCAGATGACCACCAGATCGACACCGATGGTGACGGCATCCCAGACTATCTAGATGATGACGACGACAATGACGGCATCCCGGACCATCTCGATAATGACGATGATGGTGATGGAATCCCTGATGATCATGAGAGAGATACAGATGGGGACGGAATTCCGGATTATATGGATGACGATCAAAAGGATACTGATGGTGATGGCATTCCGGATCATCTTGATGATGACGATGATGGTGATGGTATACCAGATCATTTGGAGAAAAGTTTCAAAGGAAAAGCTGTTGTTGCTAAGAAAGATTCAGATGGTGATGGCATCCCCGATGATGAAGATGACGATGATGACAATGATGGAATTCCAGACCATTTAGATAATGATGACGATGGTGATGGTATTCCAGATGACAAGGAAGTCGACACAGATGGAGATGGTATTCCAGATTACTTGGATGATGATGACGATGGTGACGGAATTCCAGATCATTTGGATAATGATGATGATGGCGATGGAATTCCTGATCATAAAGAAGTGAAAAACAAACGTGGCATCCCTGATGACGAAGCTCATAAGAAGAAGTTGGCCAATTTCATGGCAAAAGACACAGATGGAGATGGTATTCCTGACTACCTTGATGATGATGATGATAATGATGGCATCCCCGATGATCAAGATGATGATGATGATGGCGATGGAATTCCTGATTCGAGAGAAATTGATTCTGATGGTGATGGCATCCCAGACTACCTTGATGATGATGACGACAACGATGGAATTCCCGACTACCTGGATGACGATGATGACGGCGATGGAATACCCGACAGTGAAGAGATCGATACAGATGGAGATGGTATTCCAGACTATCTCGATGACGATGATGACAATGATGGTATCCCGGATTATCTTGATGATGATGATAACGGTAATGGCATACCAGATTATCAAGAAGTTGATACAGATGGGGATGGCATACCTGATTATCTTGATGACGATGATGACAACGACGGCATCCCTGATGAGTTGGACGATGATGATAACGGTAATGGCATCCCAGATTATTTGGAGCGTGATACAGATGGTGATGGAATTCCAGATTATTTGGACGATGATGATGATAATGATGGTATCCCAGATGCCCTTGATGATGACGATAATGGTGATGGCATCCCTGACAGTGAAGAAATTGATACAGATGGTGGAGGAATTCCGGATTACATGGATGATGATGATGACAATGATGGAATTCCAGACACGGAAGATGATGATGACGATGGTGATGGTGTTCCTGATAGCAAAGAGGTTGACACAGATGGTGACGGAATTCCCGACTACCTTGATGATGACGATGATAATGATGGAATACCTGATCACCTCGATGATGATGACAATGGGAATGGTATTCCAGATAGCCAGGAAATAGATACAGATGGAGATGGAATCCCTGATTATCTGGATGACGACGATGACAATGATGGTATCCCAGATTACTTGGATGATGATGATGATGGCGATGGTATTCCAGATTGGCAAGAAGTCGATACTGATGGTGACGGAATACCAGACTATCTTGATGACGACGATGACAATGATGGCATCCCAGACCATCTGGACAATGATGACGACGGCGATGGAATACCAGATAACAAAGAAGTCGACACTGATGGTGATGGCATTCCGGATTATTTGGATCTTGACGATGATGGTGACGGAATCCCAGACCACTTGGATAAAGATGATGATGGCAACGGCATTCTTGACTCCAAAGAAAGAGACACAGACGGTGATGGCATCCCAGATTATCTTGATGACGACGATGACAACGATGGCATCCCAGACCACCTGGACGACGATGACGATGGCGATGGAATCCCAGATAGTCAGGAAATAGACACAGATGGTGATGGTATTCCAGACCATTTGGATGATGATGATGATAATGATGGTATTCCTGATCATCTAGATGATGATGCTAATGGTAATGGTATTCCAGATTGGCAAGAAGTGGATACTGATGGTGACGGAATACCAGACTATATTGATGACGATGATGACAATGATGGAATCCCTGACACTGAAGATAACGATGCTAATGGCGACGGAATCCCTGATGACCAGGAAGGTGATTCAGATGGTGATGGAATTCCAGATTATTTGGATGATGATGACGATAATGATGGCATACCTGATAGTGAAGAAGGTGACAGTGATGGCGATGGCATACCAGACTATCTTGATGACGATGATGATAATAATGGTATTCCGGACTGGCAAGAGAAAGACACCGACGGAGATGGTATTCCTGATTACATCGATGATGACGATGATGGAAATGGAATTCCGGACTACCAGGAAGTTGACACAGATGGTGACGGTATTCCAGATTATTTAGATGATGATGATGACAATGATGGAATTCCAGATCACTTAGATGATGATGACAATGGTAATGGCATCCCAGATTATCAGGAGGTAGATACCGATGGAGATGGCATCCCTGACTACTTGGATGATGACGACGATAATGATGGCATTCCTGATGATGAGGATGATGACGCTAACGGCGATGGAATTCCAGATCATCTGGCTGTTGACACCGATGGTGATGGGATTCCAGATTATCTTGATGATGATGACGATAATGATGGCATTCCGGATCACCTTGACGATGACGACAATGGAAACGGCATCCCTGATGACCAAGAGCTGGATACAGATGGTGATGGAATACCCGATTATCTTGACGATGACGATGACAATGATGGAATCCCAGACTATTTGGACGATGATGACGATGGTGATGGTATTCCTGATGATCAAGAACTGGACACAGATGGAGATGGTATCCCAGATTATCTTGATGATGACGATGACAATGATGGAATTCCAGATTATCTTGATGAAGACTCAGATGGTGATGGAATTCCAGACTACCAAGAAATTGACACAGATGGTGACGGTATTCCAGACTATTTAGACGATGATGATGACAATGATGGAATTCCTGACTACTTGGATGATGATGATGACGGTGATGGCATTCCAGATATGGATGAACTGGACACAGATGGCGACGGAATTCCTGATTACCTGGATGATGATGATGACAATGATGGCATACCAGACCATTTGGACAATGATGATGATGGCGATGGAATTCCTGATGCAGAAGAGCTTGATACAGATGGTGACGGAATTCCTGACTATTTAGATGATGATGACGACAATGATGGTATACCTGATGACGAAGATGATGATGCCGATGGAGATGGTATTCCTGATGAACTTGCGATAGACACAGATGGAGACGGAATTATTGATTTCTTTGACGACGACGATGACAACGATGGAATTCCAGATGCAGAAGATACAGATGCAAATGGCAACGGCATCCCAGACTTCATGGAAAAGGACTCGGATGGTGATGGCATCCCAGACTACATTGACGATGATGACGACAATGACGGTATTCCTGATTGTCTGGACAATGATGACGATGGTGATGGAATTCCAGATGACAAGGAAGACTTTGACGGCGATGGAATACCGGACTACTTAGACCTTGATGCCGATGGCGATGGTTTCCCTGACAAGCTCCCTGATCAGGATGGGGATGGCATACCCGACCACCTTGATGATGACGACGATGGTGATGGTATTCCTGATGACCAAGAAGATGCTGATGGAGACGGAATCCCGGATTATTTGGATGAGGATGCAGATGGTGATGGAATTCCAGACAGAGAGGTTGACACAGATGGAGATGGTATTCCTGATTACTTGGATGAAGATGATGACGGTGATGGAATCCCTGATCGACTGGACGATGATGATGACGGTGATGGTATACCAGACAGTCAGGAGAAGAGACAGTGTGAGAAAGATGGATGCAAACTGGACCCAAAAAAGAGACTAAAGAGGAAAAAGAAGAGTTCATTACAATCAGAAAGCAATGTCTTCTCACAAATGGCCAATTCATTTATAGGATTCTTTGACCTCGATGATACAGATACTGAAGAACCTGTTCATAAATATCTGGCAATAAAACAAAAGGCGCATGAAGAGAGTCTGGATCTTTTTGAATTATTATCAGAAAAATTCTATGGTTCAAAGCGGAAAAGGGGTATCCCAAAAGAGGACAAAGTCGAGGAGAAGCCTGAGCCCGATGAAGCCATGAAGGAGAAGCTTGCACACAAGAAGTCACATCTACTGGCAATACAGAAAGCCAGACTTAAACAGCTGGGCAATAAGCTGCCGCAGGTGGAACAAGCACAGCAGCAAGCAGAACAGATCAAAAGGCTGAAACAGCAAGCTTCTAGGAAAGCATCTGCAAAACTCACAGTTCACGGTCGAGGAAAACCACAAGTTCAAGGAAAGGGCAAGCCTGTGTCAAAGGATGTACCAAAACCGACACCTCAACCGCAAGTTAAGAAGCAGGCTACTGTACCTGTTAAGCAAACTCAAACATTCGTCAAACCTGCTCAAGCACAACAAAAAGTTAAAGAACAACCTAAGCCAAAGGGTGGTCAGGTAAAACAAAGTCCAGTAAAAACACCCCCAGCTAAGCCAGTGCAAGCTAAGGGTAAAGCACAGATTCCAACTAAACCACCTCTGATTCAAGGAAAGCCAGCACAGGGTAAACCAGTTAAAAATCAAGGGAAGCCAGTTCAAGGTCAAGCCAAGCCAACACAAGGTCAACCAAAACCAGCACAAGGTAAACCAAAACCATCACAAGGTCAACCAAAACCATCACAAGGTCAAGCCAAACCAATGCAAGGTCAAGCTAAACCACAGCAAGGTCAAGCCAAACCACAAGGTCAAGCCAAACCACAAGGTCAACCAAAACCAAAACAAGGTCAAGCTAAGCCAACCACCAAGGATCAAATTAAACCGACACAAACCAAACCAACGCAAGGTCAAACAAAACCACTAAAAACACAGGGTCAAGTCAAACCAGGACAGGGTCAAGTAAAATTAAATAATCAAACCAAAGTTAAAGGTCAAGGACAACCCAAACAACAAGTCAAGCAGACTCGCCAACATGCGTAATGACTGGAAGTGACAACCCAAGTATGTGTGATCTGTTTGATCTATGTGATGTATGTGATATATGTGATCTATGTGAGTGTGCTACTGACATCACATTCCCTCTATCCAATCAAAATTTGGCCTGTTGTATCTGCGTCACATCATCACCTCACTCCATCATCGTCATCATCGCAATCATCGTCACCATTGATGTCTGTGGTGTCACAAGTTGATCTCATCTCGGGAGAACACGGCTTTATAGACACGTACTGTACACCACGGCTTTACGAACACAGATTAAATCTGGTGTACCTTACCAAATTACCAGCAGAAAGATCCTCATCATGTACAGTTAATCACCATAGTTACAAGCCACGCCACAATGTAAGAATATAAGAGTCATGCGACACAATCCGTACCATATTGCATGACTACACAATAAACAGGTGAAATCTGAACTAATCTAATTCGACAAGCTATCTCCAGTCACGTAATATGATCCTAAACCAGTACAATGTAGACAAAGACTGGTTCTGAAAACACGTATCAAAATCACTTGTGTTGCAGGGTCCCATTCCATTGAACAATCGAAAGATTGAGAGTCGTAAAACAGCTCCTATACATGTAAATCAAGTTACCACTCGCAAACGTTATGATTATTCTGTAGGACGGGACGTAGATAATTCGGAATTGTCTGTATCATTCATACTGTATTTGTTGATCAAAAAAAAATGTTTTTCGAATGAATACCTTTTTGTATGCATGTTGTGTCATGGAGTCGAAAGTCATCGGAGCCGATATCTACCACTACCAACTTTCGGGTTCTCGAGTAGGATTGAGTATTTGACACCAATGTTGTACTTTGTTGAAGTCCCGCTTTCAGATTAGTCTAGTATATTGATATAGGTATTCCCTATCTTTGATATTAGGGTGCTAATTTTAGTCAATAGCATAAACTGTGATATATTTATATAAATTCTATGCAATATAATGTACACATTTTTAATGTTTGTATACATTTTGTATTTTATATACTTACTCAATTTTATGATAATTTATACTTTCAAAATAACCTCAGTACTGTAATAGATCTTGTATATTTTATTCTCATTATTTATTGAATTGAAATACTCTCTAGTATATATTACAATATATGATGTATCATACACAGAACTATCTTATTTGAAGTTATCTACTAGTGTGTATTTACATAATTACCGGTATGCAGAAAACAAGGCTATTACAGAAATGTCTTCTATATACAGTGTATAATGTTACTTGCGTGAGTGAGTGAATATGGAGTTTATCGTCGCTGCGGAAATCTTTCACTCATTTGCGACGATGTTACTTACATATTGCAATGCTTTTCTTACTATAGTGCAATATTTTACTTTCAAACGTGAATTTGCTATGTGTAGTGCAATATTTTACTTACATAGTGCAATATATTTCTGAAATAAGGCAAGATTAGTTGTCAACTT